>BFEA01000147.1:1845017-1857926 GCA_003427395.1 Chara braunii | reverse complement strand
GTGTGTGAGAGAGAGAGAGAGAGAGAGAGAGAGAGAGAGAGAGAGAGAGAGAGAGAGAGAGAGATTCGTTTCCACAGCTTCCTATTCTTCCTGAGACCACAGGAAGGTAAACTCAAGATCTTCATTTTCTTCCTGGAGCCAGAGGGCATGCGCGGGGAGGATGAAAGGGGAGGGGAGCAACGGAGAGTGCCACTAAATGACTAGATCTTCAAGAAATCTCAATAACATACCAACAAGTCACAGGGTGACCAACCAGTCTAGCACATCAATAAATTACTTGCTCCCTCCTACTGTCTTTTCTTTACTGGCGAAAAACACACGGGCTACCCAATCTAATCTTGCACTTAAACAATATACCTCCTGTGAATATGGCCCTCTTCACTGAAAAAGAAGTCCTGTGAACTGTGGATCAGCAACTGCACGACAATCCTGTATCCACAATGCTAACGAGTAGTAATGATGTAGCGAGGAGAAGCCGAATAGGATGTCAAATAGTCAATTCTCAATCGCACAATAGTGCCCCACCCGAATTCACCCGAGTAGAACGCCCGGTAATTATCGCCGTATCTGAGCTGAAAGCTGTGCCAAATACGGCTATAATGACCGGGCATTCTATTTGGGTGAAGACCATCGTTCATGCAAACTGAAGATCACATCACCATTCTAACAAGTGTCGATGTTTCACCTGCACCAACAAAATGGCCTACAAGTAGCAACACCAGTGCATTTTTATTTCATTTTTATTTCCAAAATAACGAGGACGAATCCCCTGCTTAGGCTTGGCACCCTTGGGTAGGATTGGTTATCCGTTGCCCGGGGTTAGGAAGAAAGCTGCGGTGTGTAGACACAGGTGAGGTGGTCGGTGTTAAGTTGTTAACCCATAACTGTTAACCCATAACAGCAAAGATTTGGGATAAAAACTGGACTTAGATGAGAGGTTAGGTAGTGTGAGGCATATGAGTGAAAAATATTGCTTAGTTTGAAACAGAAAACAAAGGTCCCATCATGGTGGAAGATGGAACCACTGCTGAAGAACCACGTAAGGAGAAGGACAGGGGGAATCTTACGGATAGATGAAAGCCATCCATTCCCTTAAGCGGCATTGGCCACAGGGGTATGGCGATGGGCAGCTGCACCCCAATAGAAAATGCACTGTCCTGTGAAGACTGTGCGTTGGGTGGAATCTATGATGAGGAATTCATCATGTTGTGCGTTTTTCTAACCGACTGTGCTGCGCACGGCGAATGACGTGGCATCTAGCATTTTGCTGTGGATCAGGGGCTGTGAGGAGTGGCCATCGTTGATTGCCTTGAATAAATATTTTGCAGTACTGATCGTCCGATTATGACAGACTCTCTTGAAGACAAACTATTGCCGTCAAGGAAAAAAACATGAAAGAAAAGACGAGCCGAGAGACGAGGAAGAGAGAGAACAAAAAAGAAAGAAAAAGAAAAGAGAAAGAAGACAAAACACATTGCAGGGCTCGAGAAAAGACAATCGCCGCGGCGCGCTACTCACGAGACACGGAGTACCTGCCAGCAGCCGTATCTGCAAGCTTACTCACCAGGCGTCTTTGCTGTTTTTTTTTTTTTTTTTTTTTTTTTGCCCGCCTGTACCATGGGCGGCAAGCCGTCCAACAACACGGAGACAGGGATGGATTCCACTGGATGACAATTTCATGTCAAACGAGGCGGATGGCCATCTTATTAATGTTAACTCAACTAGTACGAATTTGAATTTTGAACTTAATTTCAAAAAAGTTCCATCTCCTCTCCAATGCGCCAAAAATAGGTCCAATCATTTCAACAGCTTTTTATCCCACAGCTCTTGATACCTTGTACACAGGGTTCTGGCCATTGGCGAAGTACACGGCAGCGTATCTGGTGCTGCTGACGGGGCAGTTGTTGTAGGTGAGTTGCCAGTTGTTAGTGGTCGACGAAACTGCTGCCGACACCTGTACGGGAGACCTCAATGGAACATTCACTCGAACTCCGCTGATTAAAACAACTGAACGGCCCGATCCTGCAGTGGAACTCAAGAAGTACATGCTTCCAGACCGTAACTGAGCAGCTGGGGCGACGAAGGATGCCCTCGCCACTCGCCTTCCTGCAGTACATGCTCCCATTGAGAGCGTGAATCCGGCGGAAAAGGACGACTCCAAAGCGCATCGAGCTTCATCGAAAGCCGGAGACACTCCGCACCTTGATCCTATCACTGAGCCGCACACCTGGCAGTTTGTGGTTGGCCGTATCTGAGCAGCACTTCTTAAAGGCTTGCCAACTATACCCTCCACCCAGTCGACGAAGGCGCTGATGCGTGTCAGAGCTGAGGGGAACGAAGGGTCTCCACAGCCAGTGCCCCAACTCACACTGGCGACGAGGATCGGGCAGCCACCAGAAGCTGAGAGCGTCACAATGGGACCACCACTGTCACCTGTCACATTCAAGGGATACGGTGGGAGGGGGAGGTAGATGGTAGCAGCCATGCCAACAACCAGCCAATCGACATACAATATTTTAGATCGAGGCATAATTTCTCTTGGCAAAATATGTAACAAGACTTAAAATAAATAAACAAATAAATAAATAAATATTAAATGAATAAAAATCGCAACCACTGGGCCTCACACTCCACTGCTCACCAAATGTGCGAAATGAGAATGAATCGAATCTTCCCGATTCTTCCACTAGAGCATGGGAAAAGAGTTCAAACGACACACCAGTGACACAACCATGTTTTGTCTTTCGTGCATGTGATAGTGGAGCAAGGGCCATTGCTATTCTCGATTATGAAATGATTGACCCATTCCGTCTTGTCATTCTTTTTTTTCCGCTTCTTTTCTAAACTATATTATTCTCTCAATTCCACCTTTCAATACCTACCCACCGCTGGGCGCCTGCAAGCATAGCTACCTCTCACAATCAAGGGGACGCATGCTTCCCCCCGCCCTAATCAGCGGACCGGCGGTGGTCAGGGAGTAGGGTGGGGCCGCCKGTGGGGSGGGGGGGGGGCGGGGGCTAACGCAAAGACCGAGCATTTTGGCAGTAGCTGCCCCTCCCATCTACTCCCCACACCCCCATCGAGTAACAGCAGTCTCTATGACCAGCACTCTCCCACACATCACACACACACACACACACACACGCGCGCGCACACCCGTGATGGCCAAAGACCCTACCAATACCGAACAGGGGGTGCATTCTCATTTGAATTTTGATAATAATCTTAACAAATTAATCATTATGATTATGGCATACTCCTTCCTATGCCTGGACTAGAAAATCTTTAGAGGAGAGGAGGGCATAGGAAGGTTAAGCAAGATACCACACTTAAAGGTCGAGAGCAGAGCAGAGCACTTAGGATACGATGTACAAAGCCTGAGGGTAACATGCTAATTGTTCTTTCCTGATAGGCCTCTTTGAATTTGGTCTCGCAGATTCCCCTCCATACATTTGCTTCAGCACTATCCCTCCGTCGCTCCCCTCTTCTCCACCTCTTAAACCTTCCACTCACACAGTACCTTAATCATTCACTCCTTGCGCTTAATCCCTCAATTTACTGCAGTCTCTCACTCAACCCTCATTCCTCCTTCCAGCCCCTCTATTCAGCCCACCTCCCCCCCTTGCTCTCGTTTTCTCCCCCTCTTTCCTCTTTCACGCACTCACTTCCTCACTCAATTCACTGCAGCCCCTCCGTCCCTCAACCTCCTCCAGTTCCCTTTCTGTCCCCCCATCCCTTCCCCCCATCCCTCCCCCTCATCCCTCCCCCCATCCCTCTCCCCATGCTTTCACCCATCCTTCTCCCCATCCTTCGGCCCATCCTGCTCCCCATCCTGCTCCCCACCCTTCTTCCCATCCTCCGCCTCCTTCATTCCCCGTTCCTCCACTCTCCCTCCTCCCCTGCCTGCCCCGTACCCCCCCCTCCCTACCCCGTTCCTCCCCCTCCCCTCTCCCGCTCCCTCCCCCCACCTTCCCTCTCTCCACTTCCATTTGTCCTCCCCTCCAGCCCCTTTCTGCAGTTCCCTCCCCTTCCTCACTCATCTTTCTCCATCCTTTTCCCCTTCCACTCAATAAACCCATCAATCCTCCTCAAGGCTCAAACTTAATTCCTCCATTTAGTGAGCTTCCTCCCTCCCTCCCTCCCCCCCTCCATGCTCCCCCCTTCCCTCCTCAAGCTTCGCTCCCTCACTCATTATTCCTTTCTTTCCCTCCCTCTCGAATTGCTCCTTAGCTGGGTCCCTGAGCTTCACAACTCCCTCTCTTCCCCTCCCTCCCTTCTGCTCCCTGCATCAATCCCTTGTTCACTCCTCTCCCTGCCTCTTCCTCTCAGTCAGTCACTCACTTACTCCTCCACCCCTCACTCTCTCCATCCACCTTCCCACCGATCTCCCTTCCACTCTCACTTCATCGCTCCTCATTGATCAATCAATCAATCTATCACATTGTTCAATTATCCAAGCCAAATTCTGTCAAATTAATCCGACCCATCCATCCATCCATCCATTAATCAATTAGCAAGTGAAGTCCCATCACTCAAATCCATCAGATGAATTAAACAGCATCTGCACAATTCTGCAGTGCAATCTATTCCTCCAGCAGGCTATGGATGATACTGCATCTGTATTGAAATGTACTCATCGGCCAAGTTATGCCCATGGCTCCTCTGGTGCTTCTGATGACTACATCAGTCAATCAAAACCATAAACAATCCACTCCACCAATCATCATACCAAATCAATGTCCTCAATCTATCTTCCTGGGCAAGCATTGTGCCCGCCACCTAAAGATATGCCGCCGGTCCCCCCGAGTGGCATTGAGCAGAGACTGCTGATGTTCATAAGGGGAGGAGACTGGAGGGGAGGCACAGTGACTGGCCCATCGGAGAAGCCCGGTCCTGATGGTACCGGCTGACCCCTGGCCGGTATCACCCACCTGCTGTCGCGCAGGTATCGCACCTGCTGGTGGGCGCAGCTCCCGCATATTCCCTCGTTGGAGGCTTGAGCTCGGATGTGGCTGCTACAGGGTTCCCTGTAATACTATAATGAAAATAAAAAAGGCCTGAAAGGACGTCCTGTCCAGATTTAACAGGTAATTGAATTGGTTGGCCTTACAGAATTAGCCTTTTTAGGCTATATCTATATATAAAAAATGCCGTCAATCTTCGCCATCAAAGGAACCCCAAGCGACACAGCTGCTGCGACAACCGTACTGCAACAGCCTCAACTGCCAGGAATACACGAACAGCCACGACTCCTGTGCATGCCATAACACCGACAACGCCACTCATGCTACAGTCGCAGTACGTGCAAGTCTTGCAATGCAATTGCAACAACAGAAAGAGACCTCATTGGGACTCCAGTTGAGGCTGTTGCAGTACGGTTGCAGCAACCACGACTCCTGGGCAGCCATAACACCTACAACTCCACTCACGCTAGCAGTACGGTTGTAGCAGCAGCTGTGAACAGCCTGAAGAGCCATAACTCCTGGGCATGCCATAACACCGACACCTCCACTCATGCTAGCAGGCAAGTCGTGCAATGCAATTACAACAACTGAAACGCACCTAGCAGCTGATAGTTCGAGCTCATTGGGACTCGAGTCTCAACGCAATGCAATTACAACAACTGAAACACGCCTAGCAGCTGATAGCTCGAGCTCATTTGGACTTGAGTCTCAAGCAGCTAGGAGCAGAGCTTGAACTACGAAAGCAATCAGGCAGTCAGTCAATCAAACGATCAATCAATCGATGCGGACTCATTGCCGAGTGCGGACATAATTCAATATATGTCACTCAATCAACAAGTCAATGTCAACCACTCAACATGTCATCAGGCAATGGGTGGGTAGTAGCAGGGGAGCAGACGTACCTAAACAAGTTTTCTTATTTCCACGTCCACATCCAGCACATAACATGACCGAAGGAAGAAAGAGATTTCCATAAACTTCATCCCTTTGACAGACACCCGGGAGATGATCGACAACAGTAGCTCTCAATGTCGAGACGACACTGCCCCCTTCCGATGTGTAACCCCAGCCACTCATAGTCAGATCCGAAGTGGGTGTAAGCTGGCTGTCGTCTGGTGCCAGTAGGATGGGTCTTGCGGAGGGTGAGAAGGTAATGGCCGTCCTCAACTTCAAGATAGCAATGTCGCTCCTTATGGACGGAATTTGTCTGTAATTTGGATGAATCCATAAAGTCTCGACGTCGATCTTTGCTCCACTTTTGTACTGCACATTCCCGTATCTGATGCTAATGGTGTTCAATGGCAGCTTATGTCCGACTCCTGGGCGATAAGACGAGGGGAAACAGTGACCTGCATATTTGTCGAGCAACAGTGAACAAGCAAAGCAACCAGCAAATGAAGTTTAAACCACCAGTACTTCCTAAGGTTGTGCCCGTTAAACGTGTGGGCCACTACAGGAGGGCCCAACTTCATCCGACTAGAGACGTTCCTACTCTATTTTTTTCCACGGCCGATAGCTGGGCCAAGTACTGGTGGTTTAATGAGCAGAGTGAACAGACAATTACAAATTTCCTCTACTGATCCTACTCTGTATTTAACTAGCAGCATAATCACAACTCCTGGGCAAGAAGAGGAGAGGGGGGCAGGGGGGGGGAGGGGAGGGAAACAGTGACCTGATATGCAAAGCAGTCAGTTCACACAGAACCAATCAAGCACACAACATCAAACAAACAAAAGCAATCAATCATCAAATGAATATATGAATACGATCGCCTAGTTGGTATTATCTGTGACCGTGTGTGAGACTCCTGGGCGATGAGTGGAGTGGAAAAAGTGCCCTGTATCCTCCCATGAACCCACTCCACAAGCAAAATTGAACAAACAAAGCAACCAACAAATTCACACACAATCAATCACCCGCACAACATCAAACGAACAAATCAATCAATCAAATGGATAGACGAATATGATCCCCTAGTTGGTGTCAGCTGTCAGCGTATATGCAATTCCTGCATGATAAGTGGAGGGAAAAAGTGACCTGTAGAATCTAACAGCCAGCTCCATTCATCCACCCTTGCTTCCCCCACACCCGATCAAAGTATCTGCTCCTCTGCTCCTTCCCCCACACCCGATCAAAGTATCTGCTCCTTCCGTACTGCTAATGCAACCTTCTCAATGTACTCATAATTTTATCTGATTCCTTTTTTGCGACCGGCATTTTCATATGCACAACTAGTGACTTGCCTCCTCTCGTGCGAATCCCGTCCTTTTTGTTTTTTTGCTTTTTCCATGCTTCTATCGACTTAGCATATCCTCGATGGAACAACGATTGCATGTGCATTCCCACTCCTTCAAAGGTGGGAACGTTCTCATTGACAGACAGTGAGTTTCCTCGTCTACCACCAAGAGAGTATCGTTTCCGAAGGTTCGGAGGATAAGATAGGACAAAATGGACTTGCATGTCTTCTACTCTCTAAATTTGCTTCTTTGCAGCCTTTGCTTATGTTGGACCATGTCAAGATTGGGTGTGACAGTTGACAGTCAGATTATGGGGGGGGTGGGAGGTAGGGGACACAGAGCCGTTGAGGGCCCTACTCTGCCAGGTAGGCTCAGTGTTCCTCCAATGTTTCCATGATATCTAGGTCCATAGTCAAATCGCTGAATATCCTATGGGGATCTTGCCATGTTTGTGTGTAGGAGTGGAGGATGTCAGCTTTTGCTGGGTGCTCCTTTTCCTCTTGGTACTTCTTTTTCATGACCTTCGAGTGCGGGACCTCCTCTATTGTTTGCTGGGCCTGTTGCAGTCCAAACTGGCGGTCTTTCCTTTCATAGCACCTTACACGCCAGGCCACCATTAGCATGTGTAGCGGGGGGTAGGAGAAGAGGTTGCACAGTGATCTCTTGGCCTGCAAATTAGCGAAACTTGACAAGCAGTTGCGGACTTGTGACTTTTGCATAGAAGGGCAGCATATGCCACAAAGCCTTACCAAGGGCTTAGTGCTCCACTGCCAGGAGATCACTACGAAGGGAACTCTAATGACTGCGATGCTCAGTTTCCTATCCCGATCTCTTGTCACAGCCAACATAAGGCCATCGTCGCACAACTTTGTTGTCCCTCAGGTTCAGGTGTAGGCTTATTCGGGGCTTGCCTAAGCAGTTGCGGACTTGTGACTTTTGCATAGAAGGGCAGCATATGCCACAAAGCCTTACCAAGGGTTTAGTGCTCCACTGCCAGGAGATCACTACGAAGGGAACTCTAATGACTGCGATGCTCAGTTTCCTATCCTGATCTCTTGTCACAGCCAGCATGAGGCCATCGTCGCACAACTTTGTTGTCCCTCAGGTTCAGGTGTAGGCTTATTCAGGGCTTGCCCCTAATCTAACTCCCTCTCTTTGCAATTCTAAATTTATTTGTCTTCATGTACCACCATATTTTGCCAAAGTGAGGTGTGAGTGTAGGTTGGGTTTATAAGAGGGAAAACAGCATGTTACTTTGCTCTCCAAGTTCTAGACTGTCAGATCTGAGAATGTCTATAACAAGGTAAAATGTCAACCATGCATAGAGATGGGCAAGGAAAACGCCATTAAAATCTTGGGGGTGAGGATAACCGCACTTGGCCCCGCACCGGACCATAGCGATATGCTAGTGAATATGGCAATATACTAACAAGCTAAATGGGAGGGGCTACATACCTCACTAGTGGAAAGGGCCTTAGCAATAAACAACGCTATTCTGGCGGCCATTTGGTTCAAACTAACAACTGGTCACTCAAGAAGCAATAATACGCCAAACTGAGTAAAGCGTTATCGACCACATCAGCTCCCGCTTTTCTCGCAAAAGGCAAGAGCCCTCCCAACCATGTCATGCAGGAGTAAACAAAACAAAACGAGAGACAACTTGGGGACAACGCAACATAACCCTGTGGACCGCTGAGACGGCCGTTGTTGCACCGTCCCTTCACTTCTCTAGCCGGGTGCGCCAATCGCACTTCCCACTGTCCCCTACGATAGGATAGGTTCCCGCGGGGCACAACTTACCTTCCCTAAGGGGTTGTCACCACCCTTAGGGGCATAACCCTACTGAGCTACTGACCTACGTGTGAAAGTTTTTACATGCAATTACAGAGGTAGGACAGCCGAGGGTGTTTGCTCGTTTCGATGTACCATAGGTACACATGGGTAAAAACGCCATCCTAACCCGAACGCTGCTCATTGCTCAGGGCATTGATCTCACAAGTACGAGACGCGCGTCGGTCGCCTAGGTAGGTCTCAACCAAGCGTGAAACCATCATTCACCCTAGCCCCTTGCATATAACTTATAAAAAAGAAAAACACACAGGACATCAAGAAAGCACACATATATCAAATATTAGCCTTCAAGGCCTTTGCGCAATCAGAATGTCGGCAACCCATATTGCCGAAACATGAACAATTCAAAGAAAACCCTCATACTTAGCTGGTTCAGCATGACAAGAAACATCAGTAGCTGGTTCAGCATGACAAGAAACATCAGTGTCATGTTGAATCGATATGATTTTACTTGACTTGATATGACTTGCCAAAAGTCATTTTTCCCCGTCCTTGATATAACCGCCTCTCGTAAGGAGAGAGGCATTGCCAAAAAAAACAAAACGTCAGCAGGACCTCCTGCCTAACATACAGGAAGAACTTCGACATAATTCATTAATCTTACTGCAGTTCTACTAAGTGAAACATACAGGCAAGACCCTTATGACAAACTCCAGAGCCGTACCTTGGACAGTTCTGGAAGAAATCCTAACTTAGTTGGATGCTCCTCTTCGCTGAACTCCAAGATGTTGTCGCATGATGTGAGTTCAACTTGGCTAATCATCAACGTATGATGATTAGTTCAAAGGTGTACTTCATATTTCTGTCTTTGCTCTCGGTTTCATTGCACTACCATTGTGCAACTCTTGGAATGGTAGAACTAATGACTCATCATGTCAGCATCCACCGTTTTTCATGACTTACGTCCTCTTATGCCCAAAAATCTACCTATCTCCTATCCGTGGCAGATTCCTGCCTTGATCAACGTGAGCACTGTTATTTTTGTCTGCACATGTAATTATCCCTCAATGCCAAGGCATAATAGTGAAATCATGGGGACAATCCAAATACTATCCATCCGGTGGTCCTATCTATGATCACCTCATGAAGCCAAAATATAGTGGCTCACACCACATGACAATAAGATGTACAACGCCTCCGTGACTCAAATGAGATCTCCAGAGGTCGCTCGTAGTCGTGATACAGCTAACGCTCTTCATGGGCCTGAGCCTCTAATGCCTCAAGGTGTGCAAGCTCATCGTCATTGAAAATCAAAGTCGTGACACGTCCACCTCACATAACTCTAATCGTTTGAGTACTATAAAGTGCGGCCATCCATGAGTATAGCCACCACACCATGGATCGGAATGGTCTGCATATCGTTTCGGTGTCTCGGATCCGAATGACGCCAAAGTGGTTGTCGTCCAAGGTAATCTTGACACTCCCAATGACTCGAGTGAGACATTCGAGGTTACTCGCACAATGGAAATACAAAGTGTAACCCTAAATCGCCCCTGGTGTTCGAGCCATATTGGCTCGAACGTCCGAGCGCGAGTTTAGAAAAAAACCTTGACCGCTCTGAAGTATGCCGATGAAACCAATCCGATGGGTTAGAGTATCGTCTCGAACCATCAAAAGTTGCTCCGCTCCCTCGATCAACCTGGCATCAAGCGTATCATGAATAAGGAGATATCTCGCAATGGTAAGGTCACGCTGACTGTTGTCCATCTGTCCACAAGAAAACACCTCTGTAAAGAAAACATCTCGCCTGAATCGTTGAAACATGTTAACGTGGGTTTGATGGTAATGATGGACGTCCCTCGTTATAGAGCAAGATCATCAGAAAGAAAAACCTCATAAAGTTGCGATTTAGAGGGAGAGTGAGTGAAACTCACTCCCAAGCTTAAAAACAAAGTACAATGTGGCGATTCACAAAGGATTGAAGAAATAGACAATGCAAGATACTCCATCACTCCTGCGAGGTGCGTACCCGTAACAAACCATGTTCCTCATAAAGTGTGGAAAAAGAAGGATCGAGAGGGGTTCCTCAAACTCCCTTGCCAGAACCGCGATCTATCCCTCGCGGGAAAAATGATAGATGAACCATAAATCAACCGGCCGATTCTCACCATGTCGATTCCTTTTTTGCTTGATTCTGACATCTAGTCACTTGCTTCCTCGTGTGTATTGCCTCCGCTACAAAATTTGTCATCTGAAAAAACCTAATATTCCCATTAGTAAACCTAGTGTGGAAAAGGCATGATCGAGAGGGGTTCCTCAAACTCCCTTGCCAGAACCGCGGTCTATCCCTCATAGGAAAATGATAGATATCAATCGATCGATTCTCACCATGCCGATTCCTTTTTCGCTTGATTCTAACATCTAGTCATTTGCTTCCTCGCGTGTATAGAAAAGTATTGCCACCGCCACAAAATCTGTCATCTAAAAAGACCTAATATTCCCATTAGTAAACCTTCATCCAAAATGTGAACACCTCTATCCTCAAATTCCTTTCCTCTTGCACTTCCTTTAACTCACTCTACCAAAATCGAATTGTTTCACAGCCCGAGAAAAATTGCAGGTTGCGCACCTTGAGCCAATAGGTGACTCCATCGAAGGTCTGCCTATTGACGATCTCAAAGCGGTTAGTACAGCTCCATTCAAGAATCTCAATTTCGTTGACTAGATCTGTGCGGGCGTCATAGTACATAATACGCTTGAGGAACAACCATCTAATCTCATGGTCGAATTGAGGCCACAATTCGCCATCTTCAAATCCATAAATGATACGTAACCCAATCTGAACACTGGCTCACACAAAACTTATTTTTAAGATCTGTAGATGAGTCGAGGTAATAAATAAATAGGTTCGCGGCGGGTTTCTCGCAGTGTCGCGATCCATTCTCAGGTCTCTCCCAGAAGGAAACATAATGGCTAAGTTGTATGACCAACCTGTTCAAAATTCCCTCCGCGCCTTCACTCCCGATCTACATGTCTCGCGCGCGGGAGCCTCTCTGTTTGGAAACAATATGATGACCACGAGTACCGTAGACATCCGGGGAAAAAAACAACTGACTCTTGTGAAATGAAAAATTTTGGTACATCGATCGTTTTTTTATTTTTTTTAGAACCACCGTCTTCAACTAATAATTCAAAAGCCTATCTCCCTCGAGCCTCCGTCTGGCACTTCTTCTGGCGCAAGATTCCCACGACGGAAATGCCTATAAGCAAAAACCTAATGTTTGCAACAGGCTGGGCTTCTTTTGGCGTCAGCCTGTCGGACAAAATGTGGGTCCTAACGCGGCCACCTGAAAAGGTATGCTAATTGAGTAGTCCTTTTCCTGTTCACGAGTGCGAGGAGAGCAACGCTGACTCCTAACCATTGCGCGTCCCACTCTCTAGGAAGTGGTATGGAGTACTCCTCACCTGAGCTAAAAGCTCGGATCCCAGAAGTCGTGCAATCCCCACAACCGACAAAGTACCCCCCCATTAAGCCACCACTACCCCCGGCGACTTAAATTCAACTTTCTTGGCCTTACGGACTAGATTCTAAGGGGGGGGGGGCGACCTGCAGGTGCAGGCGGGCCTGGTCCAAGGATTTTCAATCGCCAACTTTGGTGATTTTTCGCGTTCAAAAGAATTGAAGAAAAAATCTGAAAAATTGAGATTATGTAGATTAGGTTGTGAAATTTCCAAGAAAAATATCAAAACAATGAAAAGAAAAAATTTAAACCATGAAATAAATGTCACGCCGTTTTGTTGCACTTTCCATTTTTGCCATTTTGACACGTGTTGGCCAACGAGACAAGTAACCCAATGTCCACGTTTTTTTGCGCTCAGAAGGATGACTCAACATTTGCAAATTGAAGGGCCTGTAG
>BFEA01000147.1:1802265-1826622 GCA_003427395.1 Chara braunii | reverse complement strand
TCTCTCTCTCTCTCTCTCTCTCTCTCTCTCTCTCACACACACACACACACACACACACACACACACACACACACACACACCGGAAGTAGAATCGCACAGTGCGCACCTTGCACTGGTAGCGCGTCCCCATGCGCTGCGCGCACGGCGCACCTCGTGCGCTTGCGTGCGCACATGCGCGCGCGGTGTCACCGCGCGCATGCCGCACGGCGCAGCGCACCGCACTAATGCCCCGCAAGTATGGTCTGTATTCTATCTCCATCAAACTCAAATCATGAAACCCTAAACACGATATGATGTATACAATCTTTGTCAATCACCGCGGGTCTGGTCCTTGGCCTCTACAACACCCCAGGCTTTAAAAAAAAAGTAAAAAAAATCCTGAAGACTCTATCAATGATGAGAGATGTATGATCTGGACGTCAAGTCCAGTGTCCAATGTGCTTTATCATGTGAAACTGTCAGGGGGAATTGATTACCTCTAGTCCCTCCAGTGCTAGCGATGCTGTTTAAGGCAAACATTGCTAGCACCTGGGGAGAGGCTCCATCTATTGGTGGGGAGCATCACCTGCTGGAAAACGGGTCCAGCGTCCGTTACACAGATTGATACAGATTGATACAGATTGATACAGAATGATGCTAGGAAGGAGAATCGGATGGTGTCTTGAGGGTGCCTGCCAGCATTGATTACTCTGGAAATCAGAGGATTGACTGAGCAGGAGTGCATACGACCCAACTCATGGAAAACCCCACCACACAGACAATTGACACTTGACTGAGCGGAGGTGGTCCTCTTCTCCCTTTCCAACCCTGTGCGTGGTCAGGGTAACGGGAGGAGCCACTGGGGGGCACCAGTGGGTATTCCTGCCATCTCCTTGCCTTACCCGCCCTTCAACACTGACCTCCATCAGTCATGACGCTCACACCCGCTGGCAGCGTAATGGAAGCAAATTGGAAAAGGGACTGAAATTGAATGAAATTGAATGACAACCCTAGACTAAAACCTGATTACAACCCCCAAAATGACTGAAATGACAGAAACACAGACTATGCCCAGGCTAAAAGGCAGAAAAACCGACTTCCTTACCTATCACCTAATGTCACCTAATGTGTACTGCCCCTCGATCCTCTTTTCTGACCAACCCCCATGCTGCCAAAATTGACTGCAGCCGAATCAGGCAAAAACTCAGACGAAGCAGACTAGCCATTGACTGCAGCCGAATCAGGCAGAAACTCAGACAAAGCAAACTAGCCAGAGCAGGAGAGAAAAAGGAAAACAGGATGAGGAAAAGGGACCCAGGTGGAGACAGGCGGGGACGCAGACAAGCAGATTAGCCAGAGCGGAAGAGAAAGAGGAAAACAAATGGGAGAAAACTGCAGAGGGACCTAGCCAAGATACTACCTGGGCCAACTACCAGAACTGGGAGAAGGTCAGAGTAACAGGTAGAGGAAAATGGGACTTGGCTGTGTCTTACTTCCGGGACTTGTTGGTCAGCTACGGCATATTTCTGAAGCATAGGGGTGGGGAGGGAACGGGTCTGGGAACTCTTCCGCAGGTCGCAAAGGGCAACTGGGGTCCAAGGTCAGCCAATCCTTAAATATCATTCGATAGTCCCTAGGCACTTGCTCTCAGGGGAAGCCCTCCTCCCCCCCCTCTCCCTCCCAAGGTCCTGACCAGCGTATTTCCGCTACCCAACCCTCCCAATCCCCACCCAACCATTCCCTAGTGAACTGTAGAAGCCTTTCTCGGATGTCAGTGACTCTGTGGAGGTTGTCTAGTGTTTGCTTCAGTGTTTTCCATCTGTGTGAGAGCTCCAGTTGAAAGTGCTCTTTGAGTTGTTCCATCCTTTCTTCGCCCTCTGCCCTTACGTGATCTAAAGTCAGTACGCATCGTTGCCACCACAGGATCCACAAAATCGTTCGTCGGGCCAGATGGAACATATTTAGTACGAAGGTGTCATCTAGGAAGGGTGGGTAATGTCCCAATAAGATGGCACGCCATCGGGCCAGGTGGAACATATTTAGTACGAAGGTGTCATCTAGGAAGGGTGGGTAATGTCCCAATAAGATGGCACGCCAATCCCACGGCCATGGTCGCTCGGGGACTATCTGTTGCCACACCCTATCCCACCACCTCCAAGCAAGAACAGCAACAGGGCATTGTAGAAAAATATGCTTTATTGTTTCTACTCTCTTTTTACCCGGGAAGCCCTGTCGGCATCGGTCACACCAAGGGAGCGCTCGGCCCTGCTGTTCTAACTGCGGGTGATCTATCAACCAATTGTTGGTGGGGAGGCACCGATGCAGGATCTGCCACTGCAATGATGTGATTTTCGCAGGTTTACATTTAATGTCACGGAACCATCTGATGGGTGTAAGAAGGTGACGCTCTATGTTGAGGTGCCTTTGCCAACGATCAACCACTGTGTCCTTTAAACAGCGTTTAACTCTTAGCATGTTATATTGTTTTGACTGTGAGGCCGGGCAAGGTTTTAGGTTTGGGCTGCCTTAGATTAAGTCGTGGATCAGGGTTCCACACCCATTCCAAAGGGTCAATGGGGAGGGCCTCTATAGCTATCTCAGAAAGGAATGCCCGCCTGTTCTCGCCGACCTCTAGCACCCAAATTCTGTGTAATCTATCCTTCTGGACCCATTGGAAGGGATTGCTGCTCCCTGTCAGTCTACCATTCCTTTCTTGTCTATACCATTCGATCAGCACCTCCTTCGATTGGGTCATGTGAATAAGGCCGACCTTATTCCTCCTCCCTTCCTTGGCCACCCAGTCCCCCTCCATCAGCACCCTTCCTTTACGCAGGATGGGCCACCACCCCACCGGGAGGGCCTCCGCTATTTCCTCAAGTGCAATCTCTACATTATGGGAATACCTCAGCTCCTCCCTCATCCTCTCCGGGCTCTTCCAGTCCTTTTCTTCATCCCAGAGGTCGCATACTTATATCACCCCATTCTTCACCCATCCTTTCCATGGGGAATCAGAGCTGCAAAAAATCTGACTCTGTTTGTTGGTGATCCAACGATTCCCGAAGAGGGGTTGTCTTGCCACTTCTTCCCATCTCACGGGAGGTGGGCGATTTGGAGGGGGAAGCTTCCTCCAGATTTTTAATAGGCGGAGCCAGAAATCGTCCCTTCGTGCTTCCCTTCCTCGGGGGCGCCGTGGAATCCTCCAATAGCGGTCATCTAACCATTGGAGAGGGTGGATGGTTGGGGGGGCCTCAAGGGCAAGACGTGCAATTTGTTCTAGTGCGAGCGGCCTCCACACTAAAGGATTGTCAAAGATCAGACGTAACACCCATTGTAGACTGAGGGCTTGGGATTGGCCAAGAGGGTCTAGAATACCCAAGCCGCCCTTTGCCTTAGGTTGTACAACTGACTCCCACGCCACTCTACTTATCGCGTGGGGATTTCGTTGTCTCCTCTCCATAAGTAGGCTGCCACCTTCCTCTTCAGGGATTTGTGGGCAGTTGGGCTCAGCGGCCAAAGGACCGATTTGTACCACAAGGTGGCTAACACTACATTGTTGATAATCAAGGCTCGTCCGAAGAGGGATGCGTATTGGTGCTTCCATTGCGAAAGTTTAGCAAATACAGGGCTTGATAACCATCCATCGTTCTCGGGGGTTTTGCCTAAAGTTGTCATCTTGACTCAAAAGATTCGAATGGGGGTTTCCGGGTCTGCCCGGGAGACCTGGTGCCCCTCCGGCGGGCGGCCCCCTTGATGATGGAACCACCATCCTATTGTTTTATGTCCCCAATTGACGGCCATGTCAGAGAGGGTGCCGAAAAGATCCATTAGTCTATGAATCGCCTCCATATTCTGATGCGTGGCATCAGCCAAAATTGTGAGGTCATCTGCGAACAGCGAGCAGACCGGAACCGCTTCCTCAGGGATGCCGGAGATCTGAATTCTCTTTATGTCCTTGCTCTGACGGAGGTTGGCAGCTAGCGCTTCCATGATAATAATAAATAGGAAGGGGGCAATGGGATCCCCTTATCGTACTGAACGTTGTAACCTTATCACTGGGGCTAGCGACCCGTTGATCTGAACGCCCGTAGTAGCGTTCTGATGTAAGATACGCACCCACCTTTGAAAGTTGATTCCAAAATTTAGACGATCCAGGCATTTGTCTAGAAAGAACCAATCAACGTGGTCATAGGCTTTTTCAAAATCAATAAAGATAACGCGGCATTACTTTTGGACTGATGTGCCAAGCTGATCACCTCATTGATCAAGAGTATGTTTTCTTGAATGTTCTGATTACGCACAAAGCCGGTCTGTGCCGGGTGAATGATGTCTTCCATTATTTTTATCATTCCGTTGGCCAGAGCCGTTGATAGCAGCTTGTATACGACCGTCAAGAGTGTGATGGGTCGATAGTTCTTGATGTTCATTTTATCTCCTTTTTTGTGAAGCAGAGAGAGTACCCCTTGCCCTACCAGTTCCCCCAACTCGCCCGAATCCCATACTGCCCTATAGAAGTTCATCAAGTCTTCGCTTAGGAGGGGCCACATGGCCTCCCAAAATTCTTTGGGGAAACCATCTAGGCCTAGGGTTTTCTCTTCCTCCATTTGCATAAGTGCCGTCCAGATCTCCTCTTTGGAGATCTGCCGGTCCAAATGATCTTTTTGTGACGAGGAGAGGTGGCCCTCTATTAGGCGTAGAAAGTCGCCTAGTGCTTTTAACCGGTCATCCTCTTTCTGCGGGGGAATGTGAGAGGAGAAGAGGTCTTTGTAAAATGTTCTAGCAATCTTTACGCAATGTGCTGTGGTGGTGGTTAAGTCATCAGAAACATGATCCATCAGAGCTTCGATCGTGGTTCGGTGGGATTTTAAAGAGGCTAGACTAAAGAAATGAGAGTCCATGGTCCCTTCGGTTGACTACTTTGCTAGTTTGCCTCGAATTCTAATTCCTTGCCAACGGTGCTGTGCTAAGCTTTGAATCTCCGGAATATGTTCATTTGAGTTGTCCTGGTTACCCAGGTTGTGAAGTCTTTTATGAACCTCCATTTCTTGTGCATGTCTTTTGTTTGTCGATAGTTTCAAGTAGTCCTTGCATTTTCTGGCTAGGAAGAATAGCCCGTTGGTAAACCAACGCACTTCTGAGTCAAAGGAAGGTTTCTGGTCCCTCCAGAAAGACCAGACGTCACGAACGTATGTGCGAAATGATTCTTCTTTGAGAAGGGAAGTATTGAGCTTGTAGTATCCGGGGCCTTGATCTGGACGCTTCCGGAAGGAAAAAATAGCCCCGCATGTACAGTGGTCAAGGCCAGGGTGGGGGCTTTGTGGGAGGATAGTGGAGAGTTGCAAGGCGTTCTGAATTTCCTACGAAAGCAGGATCAGATCGATGCGCGATTTGGAATGTCGTAACTGGTCGTTGGTATGGTGGCAAGTGTAGTTTTTTTCGATCGGGTGTAGGAGTCTAAAAACGTCCACCAAACTCAGGGACTCACAAAGGTCTGCCATTATTCGCTCGTCCTCTTCTACATAATGTGGGCAGGGGTCACGAGATCCCCATCGATCCTTTTCCCGGATCGGAGCCGCGTTAAAATCTCCGGCGATGATAAGTGTACGCCTTGCGGGGTCATGGACTGGAGGTGGGCAAAAAAGGTGGCCCGCTCTGTGGTCGTATTGGGGGCGTAAATGCAAAAAATGCTGATTAGTTCTAATTCTAACATGCCGAGGATTGATACCCACCTCCCATGCTCCTCATCTACCACCCAGTTAACCACCTCTAATCGTGACCCAGGCGGGATCCAGATAGCTACCCCTGCCGAGCCTGGTGATTTTGCATGCGCTCTGAAGGCCTGATGAGGCCAAATTAAATTTATGTGTTCGGTGGTGTTCCGGTTTGTCCATTAGGTGAGTTTCCTGAATGCAAATGACATCTGGCCATGTCCTGCCCCCCACTCCTTTCAGTTGATCCCAAACAGCTTGCCTTTTCGAGGGATTGAAGAAGGCCAGCCCATTCACGTTCAGGGTCCTAAGGTCAAGGTCCGCGTTCCGGAGGCAGTGCTTCCACTGAGGATTTCTACAGTATAGGATCTCTATTTCGTTCATACTGGCTGCCTTTGTTTCTCTACCTAGACACGCGTCCATGGCTTGGCGGTCCAGTYSGTTGTGCACAACAATCCGTATCGAAGGACCTTTGATAAACAGGTTAAGAGGTCTTCTTGTGACCAAAAGGTATTGGCAATCACTTGCTGGAGGGGTAGCTCCATCAGTGCTCCGTGGCAGAACCATTTCCTTGTCCTCCTCAAATAGGACGTACAGGTTTGTGGTGGCAACCCTTATCAGCCCCTCGAATTGCGGGAGGGTTGCTAGGACACCTGCTGGGTAATGCTGTCTTAGAAAGGGGTCGGCCTTTTTCTTGAAGTCACTGGCCCGTCGGCCCGGGAGATACCAAATGTTGTAAAAGCCCCATCCTGGCAGCCTGTAACCTCCTCGCACCCCGGAGAGGCCAATATCCATCGTCTGCATGTATCAGCGGAATGACTGCCACCCCATCTTTTTGTAGTAGGTTCTTCTCGTATTGCCCTGTTTCCACCATGTATCTGTTTTTTTGTGGCGGGGTAGGCTGGTATGGGGTTGACCTCCTCCTCCCTCTCCCTGGGAGTGTTGTTGTTGCACAGGGGGGTGGAAGTGTTGGGCAGCCAGGTGGCGGATCCGCTGGAAGACTTCAGCCCAGGTAGTATGTGGGGGAGGCCCTTCTTCCAGGGCTTTACGCAGGGTTGGGCTCTTATCCAGTAAAGGGAAGAGTTGGGTGTAGGTGTTGTCCCAAAAGTCCCATGTGGCGCCTGGATATTGGGCTCTAAAGCCGTCTATCAGCCAATCGGCAATAGTCCTAAGTTTGAGTTCCATGTCCATATCAGCCAGGGGGGCGTTGGTATCCTCTTGTTGATCTATGTCCATCGCCGTCACATCCGGGGGAGGGGGGAGGGGGACTGCAGACTCCTCGATATCCATTGGCTGAGGCCCAAAGGCCCCTTCTAGGTAGTCCTTAGTAGAGGTTTCTCCCTGAATAGATGAATCCTTTTGCACCCTGGCCCCCTCCTGCTAACTAATCCCTAATCAGCCCACCACCAACCAACAGGATGATCAGACCCCCCTTGATGATTGATATTGCAGGCCAGGCAACACCAATTACCCCCAGCCATCCTACTCCTATCCTTCGCCAAACCATAAGGAGGAATTCCACATCGAGGTTGGAGGGGGGGGAAGCAGTAAACCACTTCTTCATATCAGCCCCGTATCGCACCACATCCACTTGCAGCATCACTCCCATCGCGCTGATGATAATCTTCGTTGCATGGATACCGCTTCCTACCCCGATGCTCCCTTGGTCGTCGTCATTGATGGTGTTTGTTTTGTTATTTGTTGTTGTTGTTGTTGTTGTTGTTGTTGTTGCCATCGTCACTATCGTTGAAGGGGGAGGAGATAGCAAACCCCTTTTCTGTACCAACCCCAATCTCCCCGACGTCCGCTTGCGACATCCCCCCCATCATGGCGATGATGATCACAGCTGCACGGACACCTCTGTCACCCCCGCTATTCTTTGTTTACGAGTACTTTTGTTTTTTTTTTAATGTTTTTGCAAACGAGGCCGTAGGGCCCAAACATTTCCTTTTGGCCTATCCTCGTCCAGACCCCCCAAAAATGCCGTGTGACGTATATTCCCGTTTTTCCCAACACTGAGAACGGTAGTGGTAGTTTACCCTTAAGACAACTTATCGGCTGCTTTGGCATGATCCACACCAAATCTTTTTGGAACTCGATAGCGAGCTTAACATTCGATGGAAGCAGTGGAGGACCACAGAGCCTTCATGGCAAAGGAGACCCTTTTTTTTTTTTTGCCTTGAGTAGATGCTCAGGGTAGCTGATAAGAGCAGACTACCCTAGCATACTCTGGGGGGCTCACCCACCGCTTCCCTGTTCCCTTCTTACAACCTAATGTTGTGCTCGTAACATGACATGGCTCCAAACAGCCTCTCCCTCTTCAAAGGGGTTACACTCTCTGGGCACCCCTTACGTTACTGCCCCTGTCCCATCCCGTCTTGCGTCCCCCATTCCCCACCCTTCCCCTCCCCCTGCCTCCCTCCTCTCCTCATTTCCACCTCCTCCACTCCCGTACCCGCCCCCTACCCTCTTCCCCCCCCTCCTCCCCACCCCCCTCCCCGACATGCTAAAGCGAGGAAGGGTTGCGAAGTGGAGCGACTGCAAATAACAAAAATGATACAAAGGTACACAAAGCTACAACAGGAAGGGAGAGGAACACTGAGGGACCACAACAGTTGGACAGACATTTGTCAGACATTTGGCAGACGCGGCAGGCAATACACTATCAACCAATGGAAGATGTTAAATTGCATAAAAACAGTTGAGACACAATGACGTCTGGGAAGGGGAGAGGCGCATTTTGAAATGCATACGGATACCCCATGGAGGGGCTGGGTGAAATATGGTGCCCCACACGAAGACAAGGAGCTGGAAAAGTGCAAAAAAAAATGAGAGCTTGGTTGCGATACTGCCATTCCACTAAGTCTACACTAAACGAACTCATTGATAGCTTCCCTCTCCAGTGGTACACTATCCTTAGAAAAGGCCCCTGCCTAAAGGAAGGAGATTGGGTAGGTCTGCCCGATCACGACAGGGAGATAGGGCAAGTGCACCTTGTCGGCCATACGCAATTGCTGATTGAAGTCTTCTCCATCCAGAGGAATGGATTACGATGGAATCAACAACCCCTTATCTGGAAGGAGAGACAGGGCATATATCGTGTTAGAGTACTCGATGTAGGACGGGGCCGAAGAGAGTACCGACCAATGACCCCGATTGAGGATCTACACCTTGACCCTGATGAGTGGCGATGGACCCAAGATACCCGGATTAGGAAAGGAAAGAGAAAACTGCTGGCACTACCGAACTTGAATCCAAATCAGTTTACGAGGTGCTCCGACCCAAACGCAGACTGTCGGAACTCGTCGCAGAGAGGTGGTATCGCCACCTCAATATAAACCGCAGCCTGTTAAAACCCATTTGGTGGTTTGCACGCTATGGTAGCAGACCCGCCAAAATCTCTGCCCTTCAATGGCAAATAGAACATCGTTGCCTGCCAACTGACGACTGGCTAATAGAGCATACACGCTTGGAACACCAAGGACGGGCATTACCTTGGTGCCATAAATGCCTCCAGGGCTACCTTGGGAGGAAGCGCGTGGAGACAATGGAACACATCTTTCTCCAATGTCCTGCGATGGTACTACTATGAAGAAGTTGGGACAGGATTTGGCGACACGTTGTTCCCGATAGTGTATGGCCTTGGGATTGGAGGGCCATACTCCTGGGATACTACCCCCAAATCCGGGGAAACATATTCGAGGAAAATATGTTCCACCTAGGCAGACGCGCTGTCCTATGGGCCATCTGGTGGAGAACATGTATCTTCGAGATAGAAGGGGCGCGGGTGGACGAGGGAGAAGTTAT
Organism: Chara braunii; assembly: GCA_003427395.1. Classification (NCBI taxonomy): domain Eukaryota; kingdom Viridiplantae; phylum Streptophyta; class Charophyceae; order Charales; family Characeae; genus Chara; species Chara braunii. Next base: position 1,817,131 of record BFEA01000147.1, on the reverse strand, counting down.
GGAGCAAATATGAATGTTAGTCCAACACGAAATCACGGCCCAGTGGAAGGCAGCCAAAGATAAACTTGACCAAATGCATCCCTGGGGTGATATTAACCGAACTATCTCCCGTTTCAGCAGGGACTGGCTGGGAGGGGAAAGGGAGGGATGGGTGGCAGAGGTCAGGTGGGCCGGGGACCGTCAGTCTGGAAGAGAGTCGCAAGAAGAACCCTGGATTGAGACGGCAAGAGATTATCAGCTGATTTTTCTCGAGTGGACCAAAATAGACCCTGACAACCCACTTCGCCCCGCTCAGGATTTTGCAGACCCCTTTCCCCCCCACCCATTGTCCTTGGAGGAAATCCTACCACCCCCATGACCACGGCCCTGGCACTTTTCGTCATCTTCTGGCAAGCAGCAGGACACAACATGCTTTCTGCATTATTCTAGCTTTCTTTTGTTTACCCTGTTCATCTTTGCCCATTTCTCAGCTCTTTTTGAGCTCATATTCATTTTATTTCAGTCCATTCCATTTCATTTCATTCCAGGGCAAGCTTCATACGGTACGCCGAACTACTACACAACAACGACCTCGGTGTGGCACTGCACCTTCGGAAAGTGCCTCTGCCCGGCAGCAGGGGCAAGGAAGGGGATACAACAGAGTGTAACACATGGACTACAACTGGGAAACTGGTTCTGGCCCTACAGCGGGTGCGACGAAGGGGATAAACAGAGTCTAACAGGAGTAGTACTGCTGAGGAACTGGCTGTGCTCCTACAGTGCGTGCGAGGAAGGGGATAAAATGCAGTGTAACGTTGGATGTGGTGAAGGGGGCCAAAGGAGGCTAACGTAAATGGCTTTGGGGTACACTGGTCCTCCAGCAGCACGGAGGCCAACTGCTGTGTACTTTACTTCCAAAAAAGGATGGTGTTCGCTCGTGTTTAAAGCATGGTAGACATGTGGCATGAGATGTTTCTGCTAGTATGCTGTCTTCATCACAATTTTGCCCGGGTAATCAATAATGACTGCCCAGGCTGATGTATGGTGGGACGCTGGACTGCTCAGTCAATCCTCTGGTCTCCAGATTAATCAATGCTGGCAGGACTCTAACATAACCCTTTCTCTAACACATTTCAATTTCAATCTGTATTTGGGTCGCTGGACCTGTTTTCCAGCAGGTGTTGCTCCCCACCAATACATGGAGCCTACCCTCAGGTGCTAGTGGTGTCTGTTCTAACCAGCACCACTAACACTGAAAGGGGCGTTTTCCATTGAAAAAAGAAAAAAGAAAAAAAAAAAAGGGCAAGCTCATGGCAGTTTATGTGCTTCACGATGACTTGCCGGGGGAATAGGAACCGGACTGTTGCTCCCCAGAATGGCAGGAGCCAGAACCGCAAGGTTYTGATTTTTTCAAAAAAAAAAAAAAAAAAAAAAGTTTATAGCTAAGACACCATAAGGAGAGTCAGGAGAATAGGCGGTGGGGCAATGGGCTACGTAAAAGGAGGGAGACACCACCGGTGCCCCCGGGTGGGCCCCCCCCTATACTCGCCCGTGCCACAGGATGGGAGGGGAGGCAAAGCCAGGCTATGGGATGCTGGACTGCATCATAGTGGGCGGTACCCTGGAAAAACTCACAGATGTCTACACCGCCTGCTCAATCAATCCCCTGGGCTGCAGGGTAATCAATGCTGGCAGGCCCCACAATCACCATTCTCACTATTGCTCAGACATTCTATTTTTGTATATGGGACACTGGACCCATTTTCCGGCAGGTGACGCTCCCCACCAATAGACGGAGCCTCTCCCAGGTGTCTGCTCTTATCAGCAGCACTAACACTAGCGGGGGTGTTTTTCAAAAAAAAAAAAAAAACATCTCCTTCCTGGGAGGATCCTCCTTCAATAGAAAACAGATGACCAGATCCAGAGGTCGACAGAACTGACAGTATGACAATCTACTTGGCTCATAACCACGAGACTGACCATATGACAATCTACTGGGCCCACAATAATGACATGGCTAGGGACGCTGGACCTGCTTTCCCGAAGGCGCAGCTACCCACCAATAAGAGATACAAAGCAACTCAGTCTTTCAGCATATTCCGTAAGGGTGGAGGTTGGTGGAAGGGGAGGGTAGCCTGCCTGCATGAATACAGGTTCAACCATAGGCATAGCAAAGAGAAGAGACTACGTGGTGAGGACGGAAGAGTAGGTGTCTAATCTGATTTTTTGCTGCTCTTTCATCCTCCTGTAATTTTGTTTTCTCTCTTTGAATTGGTGCTCTCCCCACTTGAGTGGGTTTTGTTAATTACTGTTATAGGGGAGACACATGCGCCGGCAACACTGGGTAGAAAATTGCAGAAGTAGAAACCAAACCTTGTCCGGTTCTTTCCCCTTCTTACTGTATCAGTACAGTAGCGTCCTACCAGTGACGGGGCTAGCTGGTAGGATGGAAATAGGGTATAGCAGCAGCAGAGATGGTGGCTCTGCTGCAGTAAGTCTTGCCGGAGTGAGGTAAAGAGGATGGATGGGGGTTTTCGAAACGTTTCCTGAAATTTTGCCTCGGTGAGTGGGAGAAGAAGGTTGGATATCAAGCGTCCTACTAGTGAGGGGGCTAGCTGGTAGGATGGTAGTAGGGTACAGCAGCAGCAGAGATGGTGGCTCTGCTGCAGTGAGACTTGCCGGAGTGAGGTAATGAGGATGGAGGGAGGTCTGAGTCTGTTCCTGAATTTTTGCCGATTTTCAGTTTCTTGTTTTTATCTCTTAATCTAGCTCTTAGCCAAAGACAGGTGGCCCCGGTACTGCAAATTCTCAAAATTTTTCAAAATCCTATGTAATTTTCTATATGGGACGCTCGGCCCGGTTCCCAGCACGTATTGCTCCCCCCAAATAGATTGGAGCTTCGTTCCCATTAAAAAAAATATAATAATAAATAAATAAAATACAGTAGTTGAATAAGGCAGGGTAAGGGTCCTAGGGTTTGATGGGCAGTCGATCCCCTCGCTCGATGGCAATCAATGCTGCCCATCACCGCATGCCTGCGCATTTACAACTGTTCAAACATTCAATTACAAATGATCTGGGGCACTGGACCCGCTTTCCAGCAGGTGTTGCTCCCCACCAATAGATGGAGCCCTCCCGAGACTGCGAGTGGTGTCTGCTCCTATCAGCACCCCTAGCATTATCTTGGGTTGGTTTCTTGTAAAAAAAAAAAAAAAAAGAGAAGAGACTACTGGCTGGGTGACTGGGTTCCTTTAGGAGTAGCAATACAAAAAGGGTACACTAGCACTCAGCCCAGGCTATCAGGTAGGCAAATGACTTAGGATGCAGAGCTGATCTGATTGTCCATTGTCCCTCATTTATGGGTGGGTCCTGCAGCCTGCAGTCATCATGGTCACATGGCTATTCAATCAAACTGATATGATGTTCAGGGACGTTGGACCTGATTTCCAGCAGGTGATGCTCCCCACCAATAATGGAACCCCCAAGAGTGCTAGTGGTGCCTGCTCTTATCAGCACCCCTAGCATCAACTCAGGCCCCTTCCMCCCCCTTCTCCCCCCCCCCCCCCAAGAAAAAAAAAAAAGAGGCCAAAAGATGAATGGTCTCTACCTTGACATGCAAATGCCAAGGTATATTATCATTGATTTGGCTGTATTCTTTTTTCTTTTTCTTTTTTTTTTAAATGGGAACAAAGCTCCAATCTATTTGTGGGGAGCAGCACGTGCTGGGAACCGGGCCCAGCATCCCATATACGTGTGAAAGTTTGAGATACCGGGGCCATTACCCGGCTTTGGCTAAGAAAAAATTGAGCTACTCACAAAATTAGTACGACAAACTTCAGAGATAGGCAAAGTTCAGGTAGTCAAAAAATCCTACTCCCAAATCCATGCAATCAGTCAGATGGGGAACGAACGAACAACCCGTACCCCCTTTCCCTCGTCTACCATGACTTATAACAACAACACCCCTTGTACTGCTGCTTCACAACCCTAACACCATCCTACTAGCTAGCCCTCCTCACCAGCAGGATGCGTGAACACCAGCCGACTAACCCACCTTCTGACAGTCCATCTATCCTATTCACCCGCAAGAAAACCGAAACCCCTCGTTCAGTCCTCGTACCTGAAAACGACTGATCTCAAACCCCCTTAGCTAGGGTTACAAGGACCCGCTACGTCCCCGGTACCGACCAGCCTAATATCCTAGCTCTGCAAGTTCAATGCTTTTTTTTTTTTTTCACAGACAACTCTGATCTTTTTAACAAAGCCGAGAACCGGGCTCGGCGTCCCTCACAGGAAGAAAAGGTAAAACCTCTGGATGAGGCATCGTCGGCCCAGGTCAGGGGGTTCACCAAGTGTGATATAACCAGCAGTCCATGGCTGCAATATAAGCAACCAGGACAGCTTCATACACTGTTCTCCTATGCCCCATCTCCCTTCCAGCCCCGGTGGAAGCGGAACCGAACGAGCCTCGTTGCACGGGAACTTTGGACGCCAAGCTCAAACAATCTCCTTTTTTTTGTCTTTTTTTTTTTAAGCCCAGGTTGTTGTAGAAGCCGGACTCCAGACACACGAGGTTACTGACACAGCTATTGGTAGTCCTGACAGTCCCTTATGCTCCGTAAGACCACTTTCCCTACCCATCCTCTCGATAATTCTCCTAGCGCACCCCTATCCTACTATCCTTCCTCAGTGTTGAATACTCAGGACTATCACCATGCTATTTCAAAGGGCGATTTGGACCAGACAGTAGTTCTAGGCACCGGGGCTAGGCAGGGCCAAGCGCGAAGCCTTCAAAGCCCCACCCAGCCCCAGTTGAAGCACAGTCAAGCAAGCCACTTTACTCGGGTACATCGGGCGCCAGGCTCAAGTATTATGTCTACTTCACCTACCAAACCCGATTCTGGCATGTTATTTTTCGTTATATGTTATCTATGTATCCTTACTATGGCATTTCATTCCTTTCTACAGATGTCAGATACCGAGGTGGGACAAGGCCAAGCGTGAAGCCTTGAAAGCCCCAGCCACCCCCAGTCATGTGTATGTGATATCTGTGTGATATCTATGTGTCCATACTCACCCCAATCGTGTACGTGTACATTTCCTTTCTACAGACGTCAGATACTGAGGCGGGACAAGGCCAAGCGCGAAGCCTTGAAAGCCCCAGCCATCCCCAGTCATGTGTATGCACTACCTGTGTATGGTGTGCTTGTCCATGGTTTTAGATACCAAGGCTGGGCAAGGACAAGCGTGAAGCCTTTAGAACCCTTGCCCATCCCCAGTCGTGTATGTGTATATTTTTATTTCTACAGATGTCAGATACTGAGGCGGGGCAAGGTCAAGCGCGAAGCCTTGAAAGCCCCAACCAACCCCAGTCATGAGTATGTGCTATCTGTGTGTAGTGTGGAGCCCCCACGAAGTCCCGCATGAATTCCATATACATAGGGTTTACTGTCGTGTGAATGGCGGTCCTATCTGTGCAAGACCCCCCCCAAAAGTCTCTAGCCAGACTCGAACCCATGCCCTTCATTATGTAACAACAGTGCCCTACCAGATGTACTATGTTGTGAATTGATGCAAATGTATGATATGCCAGAACAGGGACCACGTCAAGCAGCCCATGCATAGTCAAGACCCAGCATACAACCTGGACTAGGTCCCCTTGGGTGGTGCGCAGGCAGTGTCTGTATAAGCTTGCCAGCGTCATCCCAAGGGTGTGTGTCCAGTCGTGCGTCATTCTAACGCCCTGCCGGTGTCCATGCGTGAGGCTGCAATTGAGTTTTGAACCCGCAACCTCATACCACAATGCGCATTTCCAACCTGTGCTCTAACCACTGAGCTACATCAACCTCATACCACAATGCGCATTTCCAACCTGTGCTCTAACCACTGAGCTACATCAACTGGACAAGCTCAAACAAACAATCTCCTACTGGGCCCTATGTTCACCAACTAGTAACTCACGCCCTCTACTCACCCACCACAGTCCTAGCTGATTTTAAGGCAGGGTACTTATCCTCGAAACGTCTATCATCATCATCACTTAATCTGGACCAACCAGTGACTCACGCCCTCTACTCGCCCACCACAGCCCAAGTCCGCCACACACAGTCTGGCTGATTTTAAGGGGGGTACTTATCATCGAGACGCCTATCATCATCATTGGTTGATCCCAACCAACCAGCGACTCACACCCTCTACTCGCCCGCTACAGTCCTAGCTGATTTTAAGGGGAGTACTTATCATCGAAATGCCTATCATCATCATCAGTTGATCGTGACCTCCTCCCAGCCCTATGGTTATGTATGTGTGTGTGTTTTGTATTGTAGATATGTGCCTGTAGGCTATGCATAACGGTGCAGCTTCCTCCTCCCATCCAAACCAGGGGAGAAAAACATTGTACTTTTTCATTATAGCACAAAACTTCTGCCCAAGTGCTACGTTGGCCGATTTTCCGGCCAGGTTCATGCTCCTCAACACACAGTCCAGCAATATGTATGGGAGTACCTGGTGCAGATAAAATTCTTTGAATGACATAGGTGCCCTGTGAAAATGCACACCCCGGGTAAAGTGATGCCAGCAAAGGGGATTGGATTGAATGCAAGGACATCTTTTTTTCTTTTTTTTTTTATGTCAAATCTGGACAGGACAGCCTTTCAGGCCTTTTTTACTGTCATTATGGCATTACGGGGAACCCCGTAGCAGGCACATCCGTGCTCAAGCCTCCAACGAGGGAACATGCGGAGCTGCGCCACCAGCAGGTGCGATACCTGCTACACTTGTCATTATGGTATGACGGGGAACCCCGTATACCTGCTACACTTGTCATTATGGTATTACGGGGAAACCCGTAGCAGCCACATCCGTGCTCAAGCCTCCAATGAGGGAACATGCGGAGCTGCGCCACCAGCAGGTGCGATACCTGCTACAGCAGGTAGGCGATAACTGTCATCCAGTAGCATCGGGACCGAGCGTCTTCGATGGGCTTGTCATTGTGCCTCCCCTCCGGTCCCCTCCCCCTATTAACATCAGCAGTCTCTGTTCAATGCCACTCAGGGGGACCAACGACATATCTCTAGGTGGCGGGCGCCAAGCTTGCCCAGGAAGGTGCATGAGGCCAAGGGGGATTGAACCCAAGACCTCCCGAATGCCACTTGCATGCCTTACCAACAGAGCTAGGCCGCTGGATATGCAAGGATATCTGGACATTCTTAGAAAGGTGCACAAATGCCACAATACAAAAAATGATCGGCTTTTCTGCATCTCTGCCAAGAAGACGTCTAGATGCAAACACATAATCCAATCCCCTTTGCTAGTGGACCTCACCCCTGAGGCAAGTCCTGCACAGGGTTGTATGGGCCTTTGCAGAAATTCAATCAGGACTTCCCGGGGACCACGTTTCAATCTTAGCGCAAGTCGGCTCTTGCCCCTACAACAGGAAGCGGTTAATAATAACTTGGAGCCATAACCGTGAAGAGGCTGCGGATTGTAGTTTCCTGAAGAGAGTTTTGTGAACATGCCCGACTTACACCTCCTCTTATCACCTCGTTAAGTAGGCTTCCAGTATACAAAGTTCGAAAAACAAAACAAAACAAAACAAAACAAAACAAAACAAAACAAAACAAACACAAAACAAAACAAAACAAAACAAAAAAGCCACCAGTACCTCCGAGACTCTTTGTCCCCACTTGGATGTTCGTCACGGACGAATTGCTGTCGAACCAGCATGGTGCGCAATTTGCCTAGCCGTGCATGTAAGAACAAAATAGCTCGGAAAGGAACTGGTGGTTTAAACCACCATGCCCCCAGTCTTGTGGAGATTTGCTTGTCACCTACTCCAAGAATTTCGCGCCTTGGGCCTATTGGACCATAATATAGGCTAGCGGCACCAAGCAGGGGGAAAAAAAAAAGTCCCTAGCGATTCGGAAAAGTTTGGCGCGCAGTGTAGTGCCTCCAAGGCTGGGTGTACGGGTGGTTTAATGGGGGCTGAAAGGAGAGGGAACCAGCCAGACGCCCATCATTGGAAATCCCCGGGCTGGTCTGCCCTGCGATATTGCAGTGGATTAACCGGCGTGTGAGAACAAAATAGCTGGGAAAGGAAATGGTGGTTTATTTGGGTCTGAAAGGAGAGAAGGTGGGATTGTGAGGGGTGATGGACTGGTGAGTGGTCTTAGTATAGAACCAGCTGGACGCCCATTGTTGAAAATCCCCGGGCTAGCCCAGGATACTCAGTGGACATCCAGGGCATGATCTGTATGAAGTACATGCTGGCGTGGGGCTTCGAACACAAAAGTCGGACTTGACTGACTGCGCTAAAGAAACCGGAAAACAAAACGTCAGACTTTCAGAATCTGCGCAGGCATTCAGGCACCAATGTGCACTCTGACAGGCCATTGGCCTTTGGACGGGGAAGCTTCGGCCTTCGTTGAGAACATGTTCTGGTTAGGTAGGAGGGAGGTGATGTGGGCTCTCTGGTGGCAAAGGTGCGTTCTGGCCCTGGAAAAGGTGAGGATAGAAGAGTAGGAAATCATCGAACAAATCGAGTAACAGGTTCAGCTAATGCTGGTACGAAGATGGTTAGACATGAAATCACAACTAGACCTTTTCACACAGATCACTGACGTCAGAAGAATGATTACAACTTTTTGCAAGGACTGGTTGGGAGGAGAAAGAGAAGGATGGGTAGCAAAGGTCACATGGGGACGGGACAGGGAGGGTGGACCACGAAACCTGGAAGATATGAGGGATTATAAATTCGAGTTCAAGGATTGGATTCACATAGAACCTTCATTTTCTCTGCGCCCCCCCCCCACACTTCCCAGATCCCTTTTACTCCCCATGCTCACTCCTCATCAGAAATTCTGGTCTAAACAAGATACTTTTAAAGATTGACCTGAGGCAGGTAAGAAGACGGAAGGACATCCCACTGGTGCCCCCCCCAGTGACTCCCTCCGGATTCTCTACAAGGCACCCAGGCAGGTAATGGGACGCTGGACCCGAATTCCAGCCAGCAAGGACTCAAGGTCTCAACACAGTTTCAGGTGAGGAACTAGCGTATAGTTGTGTATCTGGCGCCGGTTTCAGGGTGAAGAGGTTCCCCCCCCTGTCGTAATCTCCCGTCTAATATCCTGCTCAGTCAATCCCTTGGATCCCAGGGTAATCAATGCTGGCAGGGATTTCCCACAATCGTGTATCAGAGGTATTACAATCTCAGTCTGTATAAGGGACGCTGGACCCGTTTCCCAGCAGGTGATGCTCCCCACCAATAGATGGAGTCTCTCCCCAGGTGCTAGTGGTGTCTGCTCTTATCAGCACCGCTAACACTGGTGGGGGGGGGTTGTTAAAAAAAAAAAAAAAAAGATTTGTTTACCACCTCCCCGCCCCCCCCAATCCTTCCTTCACCACCCTATGGCCCCAAACCTGAAAAAATGGGAGAGAAGGACACAGAAAAGGTGGAGAGGAGTAGATGAGAATCGTAGAAGATGGTGAGTGGGGAGGAGAGGAGAGAAAAAGGTTGTGGAAGATGAGTGAAGAGGGAGGTAGGGGGCAAAGAGTAGTGGTAGGGTTGGAAAGGATGATTAGATGATAGGGGGGAAAGAGAAAAGAGGTTGGGGGAGAGTAGGTTAGCCTACTTCGGTAAAACTTAACTTCCTAGTTTTGATTACTGTTGCTGCAAATTCTGATTCTGAATGGCATTTTTTCATTAATTGGGTTTCAAAGTTTGCCTGGGTCTTTGTGTGGTATATTTGTGTCTTGCTATGTGAATCTGTGGGGTTCTTCTTTAGGGTTGGAGCCCCTCTCCGTGAGGGTTTGACAAGGTGGGAGGTGTTACCCTTGGAGGGGGGAGGCGGTATTGTGGGATTGTCTTTTTCTGGGCCAGGCTGATTTAGGGTCGGATCAGCGCTCGCGGTTGGGGACAGAAGATGAGAGGGTGAAGTTGTTTTCAGCAGGGTGAGAGGTAGAGAGGGCTGCCTTGCCTGGAGGGGGTGGGGCAGAAGGAAAGGGGGAACTTCAGCCTGTGAGGTATGCTCTAGGGGGAATTCTATGCCTTTTAGGGGTTTGAAGTGTCCGTTTATAGGTTGTTCCGAACTAGGGCCGAAAGGAGAGGGGGCGCCTCCCGGTGGGGGCAGTGTAGGAACAAGGGGTTTGCTTTTTGAGGGAAGGGAGTAACTTCGATGGTCACACAGTGAGTTTGTGTTGTGTAGTCCCGAGTGAACGCTAGAATCTCGCCCCCTGGGTGATAGGGGTGCAGATAAAAACAGCCACCGCTATCACCCGGGAAGAGGCTCCATCTATTGGTGGGGAGCATCACCTGCTGGAAAGTGTGTCCAGCATCCCATATACAAATTATGATCAAGAAAACAGTTTGGGGGATCCTTGCCAGCATTGATTACCCTGGAATCCAGGGTATTGACTGAGCAAGGCCTTGGAAAAATTGGAAAAAAATAGAAAAATGAAGAGGTTATTTTTCTCCCTCCTGTCCTCTTTTTGGGATGCAGGTGAAGTTTCTCTATTTTCTCAGGTTGGTGTTTGATGTTCCTGAGTTTTCGAAAATTTCTTAAAACCCTTAAACAAACTATTCGGTAAGCAAGAAAGGGAAGGTTGGTTTTAGCAGGGTGGTGCTTGGGGCAGAGGACAGATTGGTTTTCAAGGGGGTAGGTCTATCAGAAGGGCAGGCTGGGGTGACAATGGTCGGTGCTGGAGCAGTTGCTCTGTAACCAGGGGAGCTTGAGACTATTGGAGCTATGCCGAGGGTGGAAGGCATAACCATCTTGTTCAACGTAGTGAGGCCGGGGCAGTGACCCTGTAACTTTGGGGGCTGTGCAGCTAAGGGAGTTGTCGAGAGAGGAAGACACTTCCTCTCCGTCAGAACTAGTTCGGTCGGTATTGGGGGCAGTTGGTGTTGTCCTATCACCCTAGCGAAGGGGGTATGAGATCTAGCGAGTCCTGGTACGAGGACTGAATACCTGCGAAGTAGTCCTTCCTGTGCGGAGCGGGGAAGGAGTTAGGTAAGGATTTCGTCTTCCTGTCTTGCCGGGTAATGGTCCCGGTATCTCACAGAGTGTCTATGCAGTGATCTGCCTATGATCAGGGAGATTGTGGATAGAATGTTAGGGGGGGAAGGAAGGTGAGGGTTGGAAGATGGGAGGAAGCAGGGGGGGTTCAACATGGGAAGGGGCGTCTGTCTAAGTAAGTAGGTCAAAATGATAAAGTTGGGACGACACAGACCGGTGCTGGATCTTTTGCTCTGTAACCTGGGGGAGCAAAAGGTCTGTGGAGTTATGCTGAGGGCGGAAGGCATAACCAGTTTGTCCGACGTAGCTGATGCCGTTTTTTTTTTCCCTGTAACTTAAGGGCGTGTGGTTAATCGAGAGTGTTGAGGGAGGAAGGCACTTTTTGTCGTCTGAACCAGGCTGGTCGGTACTGGGGAAGTTTGTGTTGCCTTGTAACCCTAGCATAGGGGAGGATGAGATCAGCTGAGTTCTGGTACGAGGACTAAATGCTTGGATTTAACGTTTTTTTCATCTGTTGAAGGGGGGTTGTAAATAGTAGGAGTGTGGTTGGGTAGATCATAGGCAGTTTTTTTTTTTTAGATCTGTAGTTGTTTTTAAAAGTTGGTTCTCATAGGTTTTCGCAGGTGTGCTAATTGATTGATTGTTTTCCTAGCCGAAGCCGGGTAATGGCCCCGGGACTTCAATTGTGTCCTATATTCTCAGTTGTACTTCAAAGAGACGTTGAGCCCGGTTCTCAGCACGTGATGCTCCCCACGAATAGATTGGAGCTTTTGTCCTAAAAAAAAAAAAAAAAACAGACTGATCAGGATGAATCAAAAGGTTCATTAGCAGCAGCAGTCTTCTGGTAAGTGTCTTAGCCACCAGTTTGTATGGGACTGGGAGGAGGGTAATAGGCCTGTAGTTTCTAACCTCCTCGTTATCCCCTTTTTTATAAAGGAGGGTAGTGATCCCTTGTCGCATCATACCNCTTCAAGATGTTGCTGGCCTGATGCCACTGCAATAAAAAGATCTTGGGTAGGCTGAGATCTTGATCAGCCACCCAGATGTCACTGTAGTGCAGCCCCCTAGCCAAGGGGGTCTTCAAGATCCACAGCAAGCTGCCACGTGGCACTGCAGAGAGGCAGCACATGCCAGTCGTGCGCAGGCGGCAGCACACACCACCCTGCGCAGGGGGGGGGGTGGGCAAATAGTTGCCTTCCCGCATGCTGCTCGCCGCAAACCGACGGGGGGGGGGGAGCAAATAGCTGCTGTGCCACCTCTTCAACAGCAGCAACCCACAGTATCAACTCGTATTCTGGCTTTGGCCAGTGTGTTAAGGCATTGGCTATGCACTCGCATGAGCAGCAGCTGCCCAGATTCAAACCCTAGCAGCTGCAGCATCCCGAATCTTGATAACAATAATTCGGGGGCGAGGCAGGGTGGGGCAGTGTGGCAGCGTGGGCGAGTTCACGCGTGCGGCGGGCTTGGAGTTGCCGCTTGCGTGCACGTGTCGTGATGGCAGCTCCCTTTTTCGCCACATGTCCCCCCCATTTTTTCGCTGTTCCTGCCCTGCAAAACGCTGAAAATCCTGCTCTCGGGATTACACCAATTTCTCCCTGTTACGGGAGGGTGGGCGGGCTGGAGGAGGGACTGTTCCGGCTCTGATACCAGTGTACCGGACCCGCCGGGATGGCGGTCCGTCAGGATGGAGAAGAAGGGTTGACGAAGGAGGAGGTAGAGATGGAGCTGGAAGGGACAGAGCAGCTCCGACGCAGACTCAACACCCACATACTCCAAGGTGTGCAAAAGTGAAGAATTGTCTGAAAAACAGACAACAGCTGGGGTATACCCCCAGCGGACTGACTGACTGACTGGACTGCCTGGTACCGACAGTGGTACCGACAGTGGTACCGACAGTGGTACCGGGCAGGACTGGACTGGACTGGAACAGCACACAGCCTGTGGGGTCAGGCCACGGCCTGGACGCTGGACCCCGTTTTCCAGCAGGTAATGCTCCCCAACAATAGATGGAGCCTCTCCCCAGGTGCAGCACCACTAACACTGGCGGGATTTTTTGTTAAAGAAAAAAAAGAAAACAGATTTGTCTACCCTCTCCCGCGCCGCCCCCCCCCCATCCTTCCTCCGCCACCCTATGGCCCCAAACCTGAAAAAATGCAGAAGCGACAGGCAACATCCAATACAAAAGATCCGTGTCTGATCTGACTGTGGCACCAACTTCACCAAGTATGCCCCACAGACGTGAATTTTTTTTTTTTGAAGACATAGTCTGAAACCCCCCCTTGCAGGTGGTAGAGGTGTTGAATTTTTCATTTTGGAAATAGAAGCCCTGGGCCAGCGCTAGAGGTGTTGAACTGGATTTGATTCTTTAACAATGCTGCTCCAGGTGCTACAACCTGATCATAGAGAAAAAGAAACAAACAAAAAACCAACCTCATCATAAGGGTGTTGGCAGAGAATTTTGTTTTTATCTTTTTGCACCTACTAATTGTATTTTTGGCAACTTTTTGGATGACTCTTTTTTTTTTTTTTTTTTTTTCAAAGCCCAGTTGTTGTAGACGCCAGACTCTGGACATACGGGTTTACTGCCACAACAATTGGCTGTTCTGACACTCCTTTTTTTTGTAAGACCACCTCCCTACCCATACTCTCTGCGACTGTTGTAGCACACCCCTATCACTACTATCCTTTTTTTTTTTTTTTTTTTTTTTTTTTTTTTTAAAACAAAACAGCCCGAACGGGGTGCTGATGTATGCAGACACCTCTAGCAGTGTCGGGATGGCTCCATCTATTGGTGGGGAGCAGCACCTGCTGGAAATCAGGTCCAGCGTCCCTGAAGAGTACATTTCAATGTAATTATACAGTTTGATGTTTCCATGTGATCCATGCATTGTGAGAGCAATGTAATCAGTTAGTGTACTTGTGGGTGAGGTGGGCTGTAAATCGCCCATCTGTCGTTGTGAGTCTGTGTATAGCTGTCTTGTGAACTGTGCCCGCTTTGTACTGTGTTATGTTGTACACTGTTGTACACTGTAGTCTATGTTAGTTAAGTGTCATTGCGAGTCTGTGTGCAGTTTCCTTATGAACTGTGCTAGCTTTGTACTATACTGTATGTTACAATGTTAAGGTGCGCTGGTATGATTGGTGCATCGAACACCTACTGTAACCTATAATGCTTACCTACTTGCCAGCCTGCATTTATTCTACTTACAACCTAGATGAGGTACTGGGTGAAATAGAATGATATGAAAGTACACATATGCTCTACTCACTTCCAAGAAGAGGCAATGGCTGAAGTAGGTGATTTTGGTGCTACAGCCTATGTTAACCGCAACAGCCTATGTTATTCTGATTTTGGATATACATCCGGGCCGTCGCCCCTGCATGTTGAGGCRCTCCCGGTATCTTTGTTTTATCTCTGTCTCACTGTCCACCTGCTCTTCTCCTTCCCTCTCCCCTGGCTTACTTTGTAGATACTCCAGAGAAACTTACTGCTCCAGAGAGACTTACTTGACCTGGCCGGCTTGGTGATGGGTGTGGACGTGGTGGGTGTTTGGGTGTCTTCTGTGCAGGGTAAGGGGGGAGGGTGGCAGAGGCAAGGCAGGTTGGCAAGGGGGGGGGACGGGAGCAGAAGCAGGACGGGGAGATCGGGGGAGGGGAAGAGCTGTATTGGGATTGTGATAGTGATAGGTGATTAGCTTTGGACCAGGATAAGGTCGGTCGGTAGGTAGGGGACTTGAAAATGGTGTGTCAGTAATCTTTCCCATCCCCTCTCGGAGAGAAGCCAGGGGTGCCATGTGAGGGTGTGATCGTCGTTTAGTGTACACAGTCTGTTGTTCGGGTCCGTCCAGGTTTCAGCAAACCTGTTAGCCAGCCCC
>BFEA01000147.1:1780961-1792379 GCA_003427395.1 Chara braunii | reverse complement strand
TAGAAGAAAATGGTTTTGTTTTCAATTTTTTCAATTTTTTTTTTGGGGGGGGGGAATTGTACCGACCGGGTGTTGGAGCTACCGACCCCCGAAAGTCGCGGCACGTTAACGGCCGTGACTTTTTCTTATAGCTGGGCTAGGTACTGGTGGTTTAAATAAGTTGCTAACTGTAGATAGGTACCTGTCGTGTGTCCAGAAAAACCTACCTCTACAACACCCTGGACTTAAAAAAAAAAAAAAAAAAAAGTTCTCTACCGATTCGCCGTTTTTTTTTCCTTTTCTTTCCTAATGGACATTCCAAATAGGGGTAAAGAAAAGAAATTCAGCAGAGACTGACCTAGACACCACCCTTTCCACCACTGCCCAATGCGTTTTGAATCTTTGCACCCCCTCTAACAGATGTCGCCCATATACCTTCCTTATGGATAAATGGCAAACATATGTTACTATTAATAAACAGATCTGAGACCCGAACCCTGATGGGTTCAATAATGACAGTCAATCTTTTTTTCTTTTTTTTTTAAAGAAAACTTCATATGTGGGACAACCCACTTAAGAGGTGATAAGAGCAGCCCTGTTAAGTGGGCCCCAGTGTTGAAGGCTCCATCTATTTGGTGGGGAGCTGCACCTGCTGGAAATCGGGTCCAGCGTCCCTACACAACGATGTGTGGAGATGTCATACAGAGCATCCAGGGAATGGCAGCCCTCCTTCAAGCTATCCAATTCTTATTCTAACACAGAGTGAGTACGTGGCAGCAGAGCATACCCGACAGATGGGGAGGGGCAGGAGAAGGACCTACTGGTGCCCCCCAGTGGCCCTTCTCAGAACCCTGTCCGGGCATAGGAAGGGTGAGAAAGATAGAGATTAACAGGTTGCAACATGTGAAGTCGGGTCCAGAGTCATACCTGCGCAGTAAATCCTCTGGTCTACAGAGTAATCAATGCTGGCAGGCACCACCCAGACATCCTCCCATGATCATCATACGTATTATATGTATCATAGTGTATTCATTCTGTGTAAGGGATGCTGGACCCGTTTTCCAGCAGGTGACGCTCCCCACCAATAGATGGAGCCTCTCCCCAGGTGCTAGCGGTGTCTGTCTCTAACGGCATCACTACCACTGGAGGGACTTTAAAAAAAAAAAAACAAAAAAAAACTGAGCATCCAGTACAGTGTAAATGTGTTGGTAAGATCTGTATCTGTCCTATGGAGACAAAGTCCCTTCCCACCGTGTCTGCCATATCTCCCTAATGAGCAGAGGCATTGATTAATTCCCAGCGCTTTACCTCCTTCCCTTGTAGCCTAAACCTATCAAAAGCATTTTCATCAAGCACCCCAACAAGCAAATCGAACCATTCAACCTTCATGGATTTTTTTTAAGTCCAGGGTGTTGTAGAGGCCAGTTACTGAGTGCACAGTGATCACTTGGAGCTGTGAGCCACGGGTGTCCTAGAATATGAGACCACCCCCCATCCCATCCTCACGTCAATACTCCTAGCGCACCCCCTATCCCACTATCCTACCTCAGTGTGACCAGCACTCAGGACCATTGCCCTACCAATGGGTAGGACTGAACAGCAGTGATAGTTACCAGGGCTGATAAGTTGGCCAGCCCTGGTGGAAGCGGAATTGGACGAACCTTGTCAAACAAGAACTTCGGACGCCAGGCCCAGACAATCTACCACAGGTCCCAATATATGGCCACCACACGGTCCCATCCGAATGTTAGTAGGAACCACACCCAATGGCACCCTATCCAACCTACCTGAACGTACTGCAGATACTAGACCCTACCCAGTGACTAGACCCCCCCAGCCTGATTATAGTTGTATGTATGAAGGCATCACGTGTGGAAACTTGTGTATGTAGCCCGCAGGCGATGTGTAGTTCTAAGTTATGCCCGAAGGCTATGTGTGTATGTAGCCTGTAGGCGGTATGTAGTGCTATGTTATCTGAAGGCTATGTGTGTATGTAGCCCGTAGGCAATATATAGTTCTTTTTTTTTAAAGACAGAACAACCCGAGGCGGTGGTAGTGGTGCTGGTAAGAGCAGACACCGCTATCACTGTCGAGGAGACTCCATCTATTGGTGGGGAGCAGCACCTGCTGGAAACCGGGTCCAGCGTCCCTGAACAGCAATTTTTCCTTGTTTATACAGATATTTGAATGCAACACCGGTAGCCTCATGGACCACCCTCGACGGAGGCAGTTCGTGGGTGAGGCCACAGGCGTGCTCAGAGTGCAAAGTTTAGCCTAGGCGATATATAGTTCTATGTTATGTTCGAGAGCTATGTTTGCTATGTGAATCTGAGAGTGTAGGCCGTAGGCGATATGCAGTTATATGTTATGTCCGAAGGCTATGTGTGTACATATAGCCTGGCACCCAACCTCACGCCCGGCGTGACTTCCTGATCGGAGTGTGAGTGGGCCTGGAAGTGCAAAAAAGGGAGTGCCAAGGATTTTAGGAAAGTGGGGGTGGAGTCCCAGGTCGGAACTGAGATCTCATGTGACAAGCTCCGGGATACGAATGCAAGAAGGTAGGCGTAGACTGGAGACCTGTTTTGTGCTTTGGGAAACAGAGCTACCGCCTCCGTTGGTTCTGTCATCTGTGTTGGGGTCATATCTAGTGCACTGTCGGGACGCTATGGCTATCCCACTGGCTCGTCACCTGCCGACGTCGAACGTCGCAAGCCTCCGATTCTGACGTGGCTGGCCTTAATTCAAGGTTGTGCGTCCGTCGTTCTTCCTCCGAGTGAGTTCACCGGATGAAGCCAAAGGCTCGACACTCGTTGTCTCGCAGATACTCTGAGCACGGGGATTGGGGCCAATAAGGTGCGATTGCGAGCCAGGGGACGATGATTAGAGAGTGATAGGGTAGGATGCGGTGATAGGGAGGGAATTCGATCCCTAAGATAATGATCCCGCGCTCCGTGACGACGTGACACGTGTATGGGCTAGAGTAGTTGGGGAGATGGGGGATGTGACGACGTGACACGTGTATGGGCTAGAGTAGTTGGGGAGATGGGGGATACGTCCCAAGGCCTGGTCGAGGTCCCACTCACAAATACGTTCGTTCCCCGTTTAGTAGGGAAATTTTGAGGGTTCCGCCCTGGGTCGTGCAAACAAACAAGAGTGCTCCCAACATTCCCGGAATTCCCGATCCCTCAAACACTCGCGGTCAGTGACACGAAAGGGGACGCCGAAATTCATGCCGCAAGTCGAGGTGGAAAGTCAACCATTCGGGAAATTGGTCAATTTCAAATTTTGCAGACACGCGTGTAGGCAGCGATCGTCTTTGGTCGAGCCTAAACGTGTGTGCGCTGGACCTGTCCTTCGACCAAATGGGTGAAAGCCAGCGGTTCACGAGATGGAGCATCCTATTGTGAATACACAGACAGATTCACACCTAACATCCATGCATCTAGCTAACATACAAATAGAAGGAATCGAGGACCCTTATGCACAATTCTTTGGCCAATCAGCTCAGAGATCACACAAAGCTCGATCACCGGTAACCAATCAATCAGATTTGTCGATTCAAAAAGACAGGGAAGGAGGAGGAGGTGGAAGAAGACAAATCCATACATCAGTCTCCTAGGAAAGAAAACAAGGAAAAAGAAAAAATTGAGATGCCGTTTTAAAATATAAAAAAAAAGGGACAACGGCGACTGGAGCCGAATACCAAAATTGTTCAGAAGGATGAAAGAGAAGCATCACCACAACACATCCCCTACCTTTATCTCTCTCTCTTCCCAACATCTCAATGTGAGCAGTCCGTCGCCTTGCACCCACACTGAGTTGTCACCCCGCTTAGTCCGAGCATGCAAGCAGGTTCGCATGTGTGCCACAGTTCGTCGCGGCCCTGCGTCAACCCTGCATGCCCAGCACCAGCTCATCGGATCGCCCAACTCTCTACTCACCTTCCAACTCTTGCTTGTTAGTCGATCCTCTCGACCACGCTAACTCCAAAATTTTTAGAGAGCGAGTTAATTGCGCTTGCAAAATTTATAGCATGCATGCGTGCGCGAGATACCCCGGGTTGTGCCTAAGTGAAAAAAAAAGGAGGAAGGATGTGCCTACGTCTGCATGGTCAGGCCGCGGCGTGGGGGACGTAGCCTCACTCCACACATCGATCCAATCATGCAAGCATTCAGGCTAATAGGACAGAGGACGACGTAAGCGCGCACATGGACGCTACTGTCACTACACAAGATATCAAGAAGAGGATTACAGTTTTAATAGGCGGAGCCAGAAGTCATCCCTTCGCCCTTCCCTTCCCCGGGGGCGCCGTGGAATCCTCCAATAGCGATCATCTAACCATTGGAGAGGGTGGATGGTTGGGGGGGCCTCAGGGGCAAGACGTGCAATTTGTTCTAGTGCGAGCGGCCTCCACACTGAAGGATTGTCAAAGATCAGATGTAGCACCCATTGTAGACTGAGGGCTTGGGATTGGCCAAGAGGGTCTAGAATACCCAGGCCGCCCTTTGCCTTAGGTTGTATAACTGATTCCCACGCCACTCTACTTATCGCGTGGGGATTTTCACTGTCTCCTCTCCATAAGCAAGCTCCCACCTTCCTCTTCAGGGCTTTCTGGGCGACTGGGCTCAACGGCCAAAGGACCGATTTGTACCACACGGTGGCTAACACTACATTGTTGATAATCAAGGCTCATCCGAAGAGGGATGTGTGTTGTCGCAGGTCCCACAGTCACTGTCCTCATTTCCAGCAGGTGACGCTCCCCACCAATAGATGGAGCCTCTCCCCTGGTGTTAGTGGTGTCTGCTCTTATCAGCAGCACTAACACTGGTGGGGGTGTTTGTTTAAAAAAAAAAAAAAAAAAAAAAAAGACTTAGTACGATCTACGATCAATGATCGATGCCTGTCTGAGCTAGGACCCTACAGGCCGCTCATGGAACGAGGAAAAGTTGATGAGAGTGCTGGTAGGGCTCTTGTATCGGTGGGGCTCTCTACAGGATTGGTTGGGTTGCCTGCCTCCTATGTTTGGTTCACTAGCAACAAATAAGTAGTAATGACAACAGTGTGCACAGCGAACAACCTAACAACAAACAACAGTAACAACAACTGTGTACACAACGATAGGAATGCAAAATAGGTCCACCTATGGGACTTGTAGTGAGACGTCTGTACCTGGCACCTGAAGTACCGGGGCGACAAGGCTCGCTCAAATATGCTTCGATCAGGGCTGAGTGGGGTGTGTGGGACTCAGCTTAGCCCTGGTACCTACAACCATGGTTCCGTCAAGTCACCCCCACGCTGGAGGGTGACCATCCTGGGTGGAAGACACTGAGGTAGGATAGTGGGAGTAGGAGTGCATCAGGAGAAAACACGAAAGAGGTAGGTTGGGAGGGAGTCCCATAGGATTAGGGGCTGAAGGTGACTTTCATATGTCTGTGATCCAGCCTCTACAACAACCTGGGCTTTTTGAAAGGAGAAAAAAAAAAAAAAAAAAAGAAGGAAAATCTGGGGTGATTGCCACCCAATAGTCACTGGGTGCGTCCCCCACTGTTCCTCTGTCCTCTCCTCCATTGTACCCCAACCACTTAACTTCTGCCATCCATCCCCCTTTACTACCACCCAGCCATTCTTCACAAAAACGGCTAATGATTTTGTCGATATACTGTTTGGTATGCACAACACCCATTTTTTGTTTGGCTGCCTCCACCAGTTGCCTAACCAGATCTGTCGATTCGCCATCTTCTATTCGGGGCCCCTCCATGTCCAGGCTGCACCTTTGCGACCATATCACCCAGAGGATAGCCCGCCTTCCCAGTCGAAACAGGTTTTCTGTCAAAGGTTCTTGCGGGCATTGAGGCCAAAGTCCGGTCAGCAGCGTCCTCCAATCCCAGGGCCAGTCGGAATCCACTGTCTGCCACCATCTTCGGTCCCACCATCGCCATAACAATACGCAAACCCGTACATGTCCTAAAATTGTGGCTTGTTAACAGTCACTACTTTCCTACTGGTGGTTTAAAGGAAACAAGTGCTTTAGTCTATTCATGGGGAGCTGCACGTGCTGGGAAGCATTGCACTTAAGAAGAACACACACAAAAAAAAAGGAAATACGACCCAGGTTCAAATGCAGATGTAACCAGATGAGCACAATCAAATAACTCTGTATTACCTGCGGCCGTCTGCCCAAATGATGATTTCTCATTGCCGCCCCCTCCCCTCCCCCCACAAAAAAAGGGAACAAAAAACGCTACGGTAACCCAGATGGTGGTATGAGGTCCCACTTGATATTCCTTTTTTGCTGGCCGCCGATTATGAACATCAACGGCCAGGAACAAAGGATCTGAGAAAGTGGGACCTGACCCCCAGGTTAGAGTCTCGATACATTTTAGATGGCTCCTATCTATTCATGGGGAGCAGCAATGCTGGAAACCGGATCCAGTCAGTGTACCTCCCAGTACATTAGGGTCTCAATAGACCCTCCGCAAGGACCGCTCTCAAAGTAGAAAATTTGACCGATAGTCCCAACAACAACTCACTGAGCTGAGCGGGTAGCCTACACTACAAGGTTAGATAGGTGGGGCCTGTGTAACATTGTTTTTTTTTTTTGTTTTTTTTTTCCGCAGAAACGATGTAACATTGTACATGTTCTGGAGTTCCTAATCACGTTGGGGCTGCATGTGATTCCCAACCCTTATTGGAACTCCTTCATTCGTTGGCTCTATCCCCTATCAGGAATTGCAGACTGTCATTCTTGACTCTCCCCTCCCCTTAGGCCTGACAGGCCCTACCAATTCCACTGAGTGAAGCCTCCCTTTCAGACTTGTCTGGTCCTGGCAGACTCAGTTTGCGTTGTGAGTGCTGTTGGTCTGCTAGTGATGCATCTGGCTGGTACTCAGAGCAGCTTTAGTCCTATGGGTACTTATCGCATCCCGTCCTTTCACAACCCAGTTTCTTCCTTTCTGACCTACATCAGAGCTTGCTGCTATCTGGCCTTCCATCCAGTTGTGTTTGGGTCTTCTTCAGCTCACATGTGGCATATAGGCCGCTTGCCCCTGCTGCTGCTTGAATACGTCATAGCCTGGCCAGGGCTTCTATGCGGTATCTGCACAGGGGTGATCCTAAGGAGATAGGAGAGAGCTCAGGAACTGTTGGGAGTGGAGGGGGAGGCAGGGGTGTTGCAGGCAGGGTCTCTTCCGGCACTGGTGGTGTGTGGGTGGCATTGGTCATTATGTTGGGTGTGCACGATGGTGGAGGGGGGGGGGAGGAGGGGGGAAGAATGTTTGTGGTGGGGTCCCCTCCGGCAGAGGGGGTGAAGCTGATGGTGATGGTTGTGGAGGACAAGGAGCTTGTGATGGAGATCCCTCCGGTAGCTGTGGGGGTGTTGGTGGGGGAGGGGGTAAACGGGGGAGGGGTGTCCGAGAGCGGTGGGTTGGGTGTTGTGTTGTGTGGTCGGGGTTCCCCATCTGATTCGGCTGGACACAGTGAGGCGAGGGGGCTACCAGAACTGGCTGTCTTGGTGATTGTCGGTGAAATGCAGGTAGCGTTTTCCAATACCATCTGCGTTCCTCCATCCACCAAGGTTTCCATGTGAGGTTCTGGTCCCCATCTAACGAAACGATCTTTTGGGCTGGATCAAGTCATTCCTGTTCGAAGGTGTTGATGAATTCTGCAATTTTGGTTTGATCAGTAGCAGATGTAAGTTTTTTTTTTAGGCTTCTCCAGGCCTTTTGAATGTTGCTCCTTATCGTTTCTACAACATGGTGTAGATGTAGCCAAAGGTGTGTTCTTTCCTTTCGTGGGAACAGTGAGCCTGCCATATAACCATCAACACTTCCAACCTTGTGAATCTAAAGAGGTCGGATTGGAAGAGTGACCATGCCGCCCTGGAGGCTGGGGATTGGTCCAACAGAAGTACAGCCGGTTCCTAAGGTAGATCAATATCGGTGAGGTATTTCCATGCTGCCGTCCACCAACGCCCAATCTGATTTGCCATTGGGCAATCCAACACGCAGTGTTCAAGGTCTGCTATCTGTTTTTGGGATGATGCACCGTAGTAAGAACACAGGGGCGACATTATGCCTTTTTGTTCCAGACGGGACCTTGAGACCACCCAATCTGGGGGTTGGCAAACATCGATATATGATCTGCCATTGGAATGCTCTTTGTGATGTGTGGGCATCAGTCCGGAATAGTGGGTCCACCTGAAGTTTTCTAGATCCTCTTCTTTTAGTATAGAGTCACTGTCACTTGTCCTTTATGATGTTCGTGGTATCAGTTGTCTTATGGGTCTTCCTATAGCAGTCTTTGACCGTGTATTTCCAGACCGGCAGCGGCTTAGCTCCACCCCATTGCCACTCTTCGGGATCGAATGGTAGCCATGGTTTTCACAGAGTGGAGACAAGAATCAGGAGAGTCGCGGCACCTTACTGGCTGAAAACTGGAAGCACCCCCCCCCCCAAAAAAAAAAGAAAGAAAAAAGGAAAGCCTGAAGCAGTGAAGTTTTTCCTACAACAGCGGCTGGGGGGAAGGCGAGAAGGCTGGATGGTGGAGGTGCGATGGACAAAAGATGAGTGGAGGGAACACAAGGGGGAGGAGAAGAATGGACAGAACACACAGGAAGGCCTGCCTCGGGACTACTGTCTAGTATACCAGGACTAGACGAACATT
Source organism: Chara braunii (assembly GCA_003427395.1). Lineage (NCBI taxonomy): Eukaryota > Viridiplantae > Streptophyta > Charophyceae > Charales > Characeae > Chara > Chara braunii. Next base: position 1,783,739 of record BFEA01000147.1, on the reverse strand, counting down.
GGCCCCAGGATCCCGCTTAAACCTGCGCAGGATTTTGGAGACCCCTTCCCCCCCATCCGCTAGCCTTGGTTGAGAGCCTGTGAGGCAAGAACTGAGAATCTTGCTTTTGCGAAGTCACAAAAACGAGTTATAATTGCACTATGGGGCAAGATACAGCTTGCAATTGCACTTCAGTCACCCTATCTGGGCAGAAAGCTGGGCTGCATACATTGCCCGAACTGTAATTCAAAACTGTATCTTCGCCCATAGTGCAATTATAACTCATTTTTGTGACTCACGTGTAGTTTCCCCTACTTTTTTTCATTTCTTTTTACTGCCTTAGCTACTTCCTTTTACTTCCTTTTACTTCCTTTTACTTCCTTTTACTTCCTTTCACCCCTTCATCTTCTCCCTCCTCCCCTTTATCCCTGTTTTTTCTTCCAGATTGTTGGTAAAGCTTGAAGAGGACTGACGTGCCGGACCCTGCTGGTGCCCCCCAGAGGGTTCCGGTGCCTACACAGTCAGAGGGAAGGGATGGGTGTTTTTTTGGTAGGAGGAGAAGAAAGACAAAGTGGGTAATGCTGCGGTTTGTTTTCAGGTGTCGGCAGGGAAGAGTAGACTAGCAGTTCTGGAGGGTATCAACGAGGAGCAAGCCGATACGGTTTCCAAACTTGTAAAACTTTATTGCTGTTTTATGGGACGCTGGACCCGGTTTCCAGCAGATGCTGCTCCCCACCAATAGCCTGGCGCACCTGTGAGGGCACTAGGGGGGGATGCTCTTACCACCTCACCTAGGAAAAAAAGGGATAGTCCTAGAGACGGATTTTCTAGGATGAGTCTAACCAGGATGCCGAAAATCCCAATTTTTACTATGTACTAGACAGTTCTACAGAAAGTGTAGCATCGAAGGGATGGTGTACTGCTAGAAGGAATCAGTTCGTTTTTTCAGGCAGCCTGGAGCAGGGTGAAGAGGCTTTCCTCCGGACAATGTTACTCCTCAGACAATCTCAGACAAACTCTGTGTAATGGTGCCTGCTCTGATCAGCACCACCAGCACCCACAAGGGATGAGTTAACCACAAAAAAAAAGACGAAAAAAGAACTGCTAAGCAGTGTCCAACTGACAAGGTGCATTATCAATCCAATCTGAGAATGACCAATCAAGAACACATCATGAATCCGATCTGAGAACAATCAACCAAGGACACACCGTTTTGAACAGCTGATAAGCTCAGTGGGGTCCAGTGCATGGTTGTTGTATGGTGGTGTCTAGGCTACGAGAGGTTTCCTTAAGTTCTCGGTCCCTTGGTTGTTCCGATGATGCATACTTGCTTCCTGATCTAGTGCAGCGCATGAACAGACGAGTTGTCATGGTAGCTTAGTGGTTTGAGCTAGGAGCTGTACAGATGAGGTTTAGGGTTCGAGTCTGATCAGGCAGGGCAGACCACACTTGCACAAAGATAGCTGGGACGCGCGCAGGGATATTGTGGAGGGATATATGGCGCAAGTTGGTTACCTTAGGGCTCTGCTTTTGAGGGGCAGGGCCGCAGATGGGATATATAGGGGGATCCTGTTAGTGGGGGTATTAGGTAGAAGAGCTCTGAGGTAGGGCCTCCCTGGGGATAACCAGAATAAGCCCAGTCAACGGTAGAGGTAAGAAGAACAGTTAGGGGGCCTAGTATGTACCGATTACTGAGACCGGTGCTGTTCGAGATAAGGACTCCAGGGTGGGTCTTGCAGTAGGGGCTCTCTTAGGATAGATAATGGCAGGATGGCTTGCTTCCAGCATCCACAAATAGCACTTGTTTATTTAACTTTGTTCCAATTTATTACTGCGGAGCACCACGTGCTGGGAAATGGGCCCAGCATTCCATATGAACTTATACAATCATGTAAAATACTGGGGCCATAACCCAGCTTTGGCTAGGAGAAGAAAATCTAAGAATGCAATGATCCTGCATATCAAAACTCTCCCTGGGGGTCATCCCCCCTCCATTCTGTTTGTCCTATCCAACCCCCTCTCTCCCCTCCCAACCATTCAGTGCAGAAACTCATGATTGCTCGCTTGACATCCCCAATCTGCTTGTACACATCCAACTGGGACACCCATGTCAACGGACAGGAGTGATGCTGTTATACAAATAGCATACAACAGAGAGCGATCACTCAATCTACTCAGACAGAAGACGGAGTCAGCAACCAAGTCATGATAATGGATCTGACAATGTATATTGGATTGTGCGAAGTAGACAATAGACAGAATTCCACTGCCAATGTGACTGGGACGGTGGGAACAGATGCATTCTTGGGTGGATAGATGAAGCTCTGGGTGGGTACGGAATGTGGGTGCCCATCACAGCTACATGCAGACCAGGTATCAGGCGGAAGGCTGCCATCAGGACCTAAGGGTTTAAGGGTTTAAGGGTTTAAGGGTTTAAGGGTTTAAGGCATACTTCAATGCATCCCGTGAGCGCCACCCGCGCACATGCGTCGCACTAAGCATTGCGCACGTGGCGCGCGCACCCAGTGCGCCACATGGGCAAAACTCGGGGTCAACCAAGAAAAAAGAAAAGTTGGGGAGAGGGTAAATTGAAGTTCCCACGCCCAGCCAAAATTTGGGCATCGCCCGCGCAATTTTTTTTCAGGGCCGCGCTGCCCCAAAAACTCGGTGTGCTGTCATGTTTGCTGTACACAACTCCATGCTATCTTCAGTGTATCCGAGTCCTTTCAGAGGTCCAATACAGTCATGATGAGGACACGTCTGTGGAACCGTTGCTTTCCTCTCATTACTTCCAGATAT
>BFEA01000147.1:1704414-1727762 GCA_003427395.1 Chara braunii | reverse complement strand
AAGTGCGGGGGGCAGTTCCTTTGCATGGGCACCATCTCATTCCACGCTGAACAAACAGCCACGAACCGTTCGCCCCCTTTCGAGGCTCGAGCGCATCACTGCGCATGCAGTAGGATTCGGAATCGTCCGCGGAGGGAGCTCCGCGAGCCTTCAACTACGACCGGCCTCATCTTCCTTTGCCCGGGGGTGCGACCCTCTTTCGTGGGCTCCAATTTTTTGATGTATTCGGTGCGCGTTCACAATTGTTGACCCGCGCACCTCCTCCAAACCCACCGGTTGACAACTGCGGGCCAATTTAGGTGGATCCAATGCGATTGTGCCTAAATTGGCCCGCAGTAGTCAACTTTAGTCATGGGAACCTGATAGCACTTTTGTTTCAACGCACACGTGTTGGAAACGTGTTGGAAAGACGTTGGACCAACGTTGAACAAATGTTGGAAACACGTCGGCCGCGTGTGGATCAAACGGTTGGAAACATAAAACGGTGATGCTCCAACGGTTGGCCACAACATTTGTCGTTGTTCCAATGCTGGTCCGGCGCGGCGACTGAGTTGGAAACTTGATAAAATTTTCCCACATTTTTTATGTTGAAATCGCAACAATACCTCCTCCTTAGCAATCGCTGTCACTCTGCAGTTCCCGTTGCTCCAAGTGCAATGGCCACTAATAAGCCCATAAACTCGTGGTCCGCTTTTGACTACTCCATTCAGCTAGCTGGACACTGCCCTCAGTCACCAACAACCCTTCAGGCCCCTGACTTATTTGCTGCTAGCTCGCTCAAAGGACTAAACCATACATCGGCCGACAACAACTTTACTGTTGCCCGACGCCGATTTCAGCTGACGAGATGAGCGGTGCGCCAGCTTACAGACAAGTTACTACCTCGCAACTCACACCACAGTTCCGCTGTTCAACAGGTCATGCAGCCCATCAGCCAATTGTAACTTTTTAACTCCGCGGCCGGGTACACTCAAGTACCACCCCACTAGTGATCGAGCGATACCCTCGACAATAGGTGGACCAACGCCCCCTTGCACTAACGCACTGCAACTCTAAGCTACTGTACACCTCCATATGAGTGGTAGCTACACACGCCAGCGTAGTTTCGGTTGAAGATACAGCAACGCACTGTGTGTACAACCCGATACCGCAGGGAGTATAGTAATGATGCATCACAACTGTAATGGCCTTGACACATAGTTGTACCTCTCACGCTTACGTGGCCATGTCAGTCTGAAATGGTAGCACCAGCACTACGTCAGCAGCACCGTCGAAGCTCAGCAACAGCTGTGCCTCGGACGACTAGTAACACACGGTTCAAGTTTCGTTGTAGACTCTGGTTGGACTCTCTGCAATACACAGTCCAAGAGCTACATTGACCCTGAATATGTTGACTGGATCCTCCCTTAGAGCATGGGGAGATGTTGCAGTTTGGCCAACAACTCACCCATCGGTTCAACCCGCATTTTTTTCATCTCTACCTCCACAAGTCAGTTCCAAAGCGAAGTGCGGGTACACCACGATATCCAAATCAGCCCGCCACATTTACTCATCCCATTGGCTGCGAATAACCCACTCACATCCTCTCTCTCTCTCTCGCTCTCTCTCTCCTCAACTTACCTCTTTACCCTCGTAGTACTTCCTTACTAAATGCACCTGGCCATGCACATTGGCCAGGTTCCTATAAAGTTCGCGAGCAGGGTGACCACCTCTACGAAGAACATAGCAGTTCCAGACAGGCCGATGAATAAAAACTATAACTACGTGTGCTCAAGTTTAAAGACAAAACCCGATAGCCCCCATGACGAATGGCAGATAAGTATGATCACCGGAAAACCTTATTGTGCGGAGAACCACGATAAATAAAGAGAAGCTCCTCACTGTGGTCACGACGCATGCGAACCGCAGACATGAGGGAGCGATAGCAGAATCAACTGACTATAATGGCCACACGCACGAACCCCCTGCATACTATTAACAAAGCGTGCCTAGTGAGAATGAATCTGTCATTAGGACAGGGGGAGATACATTCCCATATTTAGAAATCTTCCCATAGCGCTCTCGCAGCCCCTATTTGTTGTACCTCGTAAACTACCCACTAACACCGAAAACTAACTTCACAGTCTATCTCGCCCTCCTCTGAAACATAGGATTTGGCTTTTACTTTTGTCGGAATCTGTTAAGGAACGTGAGCGCACAACTCTTTTTGCTTTCCTCTTCTTCCAAAGCCCCGACTTCCCTCGCACACTTTCTCTCACTAAACTTTTCTTACACTAATTCTTTTATTATTCTAACACCTGCAATAGATTTGCCCTGTCAATAAACCCCTACTTTGCATCTTCACCCGCTCGATTCTACGAAGAATTGAGTGAGTTATGTCTCTCCCCCTTTTTGCCATATCCAGCCTCCGCCATCTCCTACGCAAGCTTCCTTTCTTCTAACTCACCTTCCACTAACTTTCTACTCAAACTGACTTTAAATCCCGGGTCGCCAACCCTCAAACCCCAAGTCTAACACTTCCTCCTACCTAATTTCGATGAGGATTGAGTAAGTTAGAGTTCCCCCCCTCTTCCGCCATAGCCACTCCCCCGTCGCTGCGATCTTTTCCCGCCTACAAACGCACCCGGCACGACATCCCGTCCGGATTCATCCCGCCTGGCCAACGCTAGTAGGCTCTCGCTGCTTTACAGGTTACTACAGTGGCACACTGCATCGGCCAGTGGCTCCACTGTCTTTGAGAGAGGACTGCCGAAGGGGTTCGATCAATGCCCCGCCTGTATACGCAAGTTCGACGAACGACTACAGTACCGCCACAGCGGCTCGAGCTCAGATCCGACAACCTGTTCACACACTGTATCCGTGTACGCCTCCTCACAACGCCCTATCCGCCCATATGCACCCTGCGCGGCTTCGTGGTTAGATTCGGCCTCCTTGTCGTGGCGTTCTACCTCCTGCCTACGACTGGAAAATATTCTGTAGGCAAACTTAGTGCCCGATACCGAGAGATATGTCGTTGCCCCCCCCCCGAGTGACATTGAGCAGAGACTATCGATGCTCATAGGGGAAGGGGACCGGAGGGGCGGAACAATGACTGGCCCATCGAAGAAGCTCGGTCCTGATGTCACCGACTAACCCCTGGCCTGTATCTACTACCTGCTGCAGCAGGTATCGCACCTGCTGGTGGGCGCATCTCCCACATGTTCCCGCGTTGGAAGTTTGACAAGGATGTGGCTGCGACGAGGTTCCCCATAATCCGCAGCCTGTCGCCGTACCACTACGGTCTCTCCCCAACGCCCCGAGCTGCTTCGACCCTCTGCGCCCGGGCACAGGTCACCATCTTTCGTGTCCCAACGGGCATGCTCACACACAAACCTCTCATGGCAAATGGCGGATGGCGGACCGTACGCCCGCAGCAACCCCCGCCACCCAGATGTCTTCCCGTGCCGTGGGCCAAATCACCCACCGGCCCACATGCACATCGACTTTCTCGGTCGGTACTAAAAAACGGGTAAGATAAGGGACTCTTGCAAACTTCCCCGATATTTCGGAAACTCGAATGACCCTGCTAAATCGTTGCATCCTCAAGGTCCTCAATTACCGTGATGACCGTCCACGTCCGACAATCTAAATAGTTGAGCCAGGCCCATCGGTCTCGACGTCGGCCTCGAAACCGATCACCGAGCTAAAGACCTTAGAAAACAAATAAAAAAGTAAATAAATAGAAATAAGAATAAACGCCACGCTTTCCACTGACCCGCGATGCCGCTCACGCTCAGGTTGTGCATGGTCGCGCCTCGTCGTCAATACCCCACGCGTGCCGCTCATCCAAACGAGGACCTAAACTCCCTCTCGCGCGTGCACCGTCAGACGGGCAAGGCAGCACTAGCGTAACTTGCATAAAACACGCCAAATAACCTTGTAAGGGTATACGGTACGACAGCCTGCTTGAACCTTATTAAGCGACGTCCCCCCGTTGCAGCGAATGCTTAAACCAAATACCATTAAAACATAGTCTTCAGAAAAAGTATATGATAACCTCCTCGAGTTCTTAACTTCGATTAAAGCCGTCATTAAGTCGTATAAACTCTAAGCCTCGATTTCTCAAGACAATTAGACAAAATCATCAGCCAAAAAATATTATTTAACTCCTGATCAAAATAAAAATCTATAATAGCCGAATAATCGGCTAAGCACAGACACACTTCAACCTCTAATTTGACAAAGTAGATAAAGTCACTTTCTACCAGCTATTATCATAGACAAGGAATCATTTAAAGTTAGACTCAAGATTATACTACCTCGGTCTTTTTGAACGATATTTTATCGCGTCGGGCACCCTGATCATCCTGCCACTAGCCAAAACTCAATCTAGTGGTGGATTACAACGATCATTCCGATTCAACTAAGTCATACATCCTTTTCAAGCTTTTCCCAAATAAATACCCTATTGTGAGGAATGATCTGACACCTCAATCATTTAGCTAATCTAGAAGGTTAGGGAGGTTGACCCCATCTCACAAGCCACAAATGTACCTTATGGGTAGGGCCTCGTTAAGCCCAATCCCACAAGTCATTACTATCACGCATAAGTCACTCATCTTAGTCATTCATCAAAGGGATGGGTGGGGATATTCACCCTATCTTCAAAATAAAGGAAAACCACCCACTTTTTCCCATAATCCTGCTTTTACGAGTAAGACTCTTCGCTTTCATCCCACATTTTATCAATCTCACCCATAAGCTTTGCTCAGTGAGCAACTTCCCATAATCTCTTTCCAAATAAAATTCACGTTTTTACTACTTAAAATTTAACACTTGTTGATACACCACTTTCAATCAAAACTAAAGCCGATGGGAGGGTACCAAAAGCAGATGACGCTCCTACCAGCTAATAGTCAACTCTGTCTTCTCAATCATGGAAATCACTGTCGCGCGCTAGACCGTTTGCAGCCCATAACAGACTAAGTGACGAGTCCCTGAATCCGACAGGTTTCCCTGCTGCAGGTGACACCTCCACCGATTATTATGCGACTAAACAAGCGGGGATGCCGATTCTGGCGGTTCTTTCCTCACCTTTTGCTGCATACAAAACCACCTGTGACTCACAACCAAAGACCAAACATGAGGGATCCTTGAATCTGGCGGGTTTCCCTGCCGCAGATGCACCCCCACCGACAGTTGAGAGCCAACAGAATGAAGCTGTCGATTCTGGCGGAGGATATAAACTTTTATACCACTAAAATCTTTCAAGCCATCCTCCCACTCAAGGATGAGCCTTCCACAAGATGTATTAAGACCCCTTCCCACTTAAAGGTGAATCACCCATTGAAATCTCTCAGCCATCCTCCTACTCATGGATAGACTATCCATATAATTCTTATAATATCTTTCACTTGAAGATGATTCCAGATGAAACCAATAACCATTTAGTCTGCCTTCAGGCATAACCTCTCTCTTTATATAATTTTTCTGTACTCTTCAGTCTCCCATAAATCTTGCACTCAAAATCACGCTTTCTTCACTTCATTGGACCCTTTTTAGTTCGCACACTCTTCATTGTTTTTTTGTCATTCCTTTATTTCACTTTAACCTTTTATTTCTCGTATATCAAATACGAGAAAACCACACAAAGCCACAATGGTGAGAATGCCAATGACAACCAGAACGTGCACGATTCTACAACCCAGGGAAATCAAAACCCATACCAAGATGGTTCTCAGGAGAAAATCATATTATCTCGAGTCTCGAATTTTCACAAGCCTCAAATCACCACAATCCCAGGTCCCAAGCAGAAACAAAAGACATTGTATAATATACTCTATAAGTCATGAAAAACCGATATACAAAAAACAATCCCCAACTATTCTCGCAAAGATGAAAGGACGTCAGCGTACGGACAAAAGAACCTTACAAGACCTCCAGTTGCATTCAACCAAACCTAAAATCAGCTTAGAGAGTGGATAGTCAAACCTTGAACGTATGCACAATTCCAAAAGTAAGAATCTCACCCGGAATCAGCAAGTATATACAAAATGAAATCTATGTCCCATAAAACTTGAAGACTCAGCTTAAAAAATAACATAAGGAGATGATTGCTAAATAGTCTAGTAACTGAGTCTTTCACACCGTCATAGCCTTCAAAATATTTATCTATAAGTCGTTTCAAGACTACTGACACCATTCTAACCTCGCTCTTGCTATGAACGAGACAAACAAAATTATGATAGCTATTGAGAGGGACCAAACCTTTGCCTAAAGCACAACGGTCTCATGCTTTAACTCCTTCCTTTGCCATCTTACATCTACGAGGGGTATGACCAGTCTTCCCACAACAAGCACATACTACCTTCAACCACTGCCCTCGCCGCCTGCTATTCTTCCGTCCTTTACAACTTGTAGTTGACAATGCATCCTTATCGTCACACCCCGTTTTTTTATCAAACGCAGTGGGCGGTGGGGCTATACCAACTTCTTTCTGAACCCTTCACTCCTTTGTTCCTTTCTTGTCTGGAGCGTCAAACGTCCTCTCACAGATATGCGCTGCAACATTCCTCATTCTAGCCTGCACTTCTTTTCTTTCAACACATGACTTTTTTTTCTTCTCTTTGCTTCATCTATGATTTCGTTTAATGACCTTAGCGTCCTCCTGAAATCCATCTCTCATACCGTCAGAGGTGCCCATTGCAAGGTCATTTGCTTTTTTCCAAGCCCACTCCTCTCATTATCTAACGCCTCCTTTCTTTTCCTTTCTTCCCGCAAAGTATGACTGAGGTGTTGATCAAAATCACCTTCTACAAAATTTTATTGTATTTTGTCCCATATAAGTTTTTCTTTTGTCCCACGAATCAAATCTCGCTGCTTTGCATCCGTAAAGTTCATAAGGAAGACAAAAGACTTGTCATATTCAGATAACGCCCAGACCTTGCGGAATGCGCGCTCATACTCCATCAGGAAGTGCCCTACTAAAACATAACTGTATCGATCTATCTTCTCAAGATCCTCTTTGGTCAGTTGTTCCTCACCTAGTCGATATTTATTCCACATGTCATTATAAAACTTTCTCCATGATGACCCTGCTCTTCTGAACAACCCACCGACTTCCTCCTTCAAGCCTATATGGATATACTTTATAACCTCCTTCAGCATCTGCTCCTCATTCCACTCGCAATGAGACGCTATCTGCCCAAACTTGTTAAGGAAGTTAGAAACATGATAGCCCTTGAAGAAGTCGATTTCAACCTTGGGTAGGTTGTCTTGCTCCCAATCTCGCAGACCCAGCCCAACAGGCCAATTGAAGTTATTTTTTGTTGTTGGTATGAAAAATAAAAATCCAATGAATTAAAATCTATGCTAATATTATTATATGCATAGATGGAATAAGTAATAATAATACCAATCATTCGGAACAACGGTGATATCGAAGAGAGACTTTAAGCAATTATCTACTTAAAATAAATCACAAGTATATAATACCGATAAAGTATTTCAAAACATAATCCAAACATTAACCAAACATCACTTCTGCTATTGAGGAAGGATACGATATACGTATGCCATATAAGTGAATACTCCAAACATGAATCCAAAATGCGATACAACCCATAATAAATAACATATACTCACAACAATAATTACAACATAATAAGCACAACTTGTTGGCAATGATTGTAACTGAAGAGTACGAAAAATTTTATAAACAACAACATGAAGTCAACTCAACTCCCAGTCATATAACAAGATAGCTCTCAATAACGTATTACATATTCTATAAGGCAGAAATAAGACTAACAATGAGTAGATAACATGATACAATTGTTACCCCTTCTACTCTTTAAGCGAAAAAAATAATATAGAGGGGTGGTGTAATCCTCATGAGATAACATCTTGACTTATGAGCCCCTCTCTAAAGATCAAGCCTCACCGCAACCCTCTCTGATTCCAGCGCTTGTACCTCACCAAACCTAATCATGGTCAGATGAACAACCCCATTCATACCTATTAAGGCAACGAATCGAATTCGCACCCTTACAAATATCGTGCCCCTACTTAATGCGAGACGAGCCTAGGTTGCTAGTCCAAAACCGCTCTCACTAAGCAGTAGCTGTTCCACTTGGACATCATAGTTTTGGCAAGGTAACAAGGCATTTCGTCCTCTCTCAACAGATAATGTAGTTACTTTCCTATCATAAGAAAGATAACAACACCCCACTAATGGACCAGGAACATAGTTCTGGCGTGGGTCTCACTATCATTCTTGAGACTGACAACTGCTTCCTTAAGCCAACGATGGAATAGTAATTCAAGAATGTACTTCCACTGAGGACAACTATACACACCGACTTACTCCCTTGAGGAAGAACCACCTTCCCCAGGAATGAGTCACCCCATTCACCTCTTGTCTCATGCCAGATGTGGGTTTTCATGCAAAGTCTATGTCCCCTTTGAAAGACAATCCATACATACGTCGTTAATTATACATTAAACAAAGTACAAAAAAACGCATATATGGCAACAATCAGATAAAAATTGTCATAGAAACAAATATATACATATATGCTATACACACTTAAAACATAAGTCTCTCTTTGGGTTAGTCATACCGCTAATAAAATAACCACTACTTCTTTAACTTTATCGATAGCTACAACTAGACAATCTCCAAGTGACTCACCCTATCGCCAACTGCTACTATCGGAGGGTCAAGGCACAATATTCATTTCAGTACCTATCGTATCACGACTCAGTCTTAGATTAAGGAAAAACCTTTGCAATCAAACCCTTCACTTCCTACTCATCAGTTATCCCTTTATCCATGTCGCTCACATACCAAAAGCCTCCTCAAAAGCGAGACTCTATCAACCAGAGGAGGGCGACTCAACTTGGCCTCTTATAATAAGCGCTTCACACTTAGGCCACAGTCTTAAGACATCCTTAACGATAGTCAAGGTATCAAGCAATCGACCATATACATCCAAAGAAAGTTTCTCATTTTGCCTAGTTCTCACTTTCTCATACCCGGATGTCGTTCCACTAGGGACAACGGCAGACAACCGTTATCCCCGGCAATGACGCCACCTGTCGAGCGCATTGGTCCGGCACCGCACAAGGTAGCGCGGGACCCTCCCGGTCGCGTCACGCAGGAGTTGGTTTTAATCCTCGTCGCAAATGCATATGGAGCTTCTGCAAGCCGCTCCGGCCAAGTGCGCCAGCCATACCTCTCGCGAGCCCCTACGACAGGATAGGGCCTACGCGAGGCACGACTTACCTCCACCTTGCGGGAGCTGTCACCTCCCTTCGGTGGGCGTGTCCCCGCCGAGCTACCAGTCCATAGTACGAAAGCTAATCAACTGCAATCGCAGAGGTGGACCAGCCGAGGACGTTTCCCGTTCGCTGTAGCATAGGGGGTACTCGAGGCTTTACGCCTCTATCGGACCTGCACGCAAATCGACATCTTGGGGGGGCTGAGGTCCCAAGTGCGACTCGTCGTCGGTCGACTAGGACGCATCCCACACGCCACGTGCACACCACTATAAAGAACATAAAAATAAAAAAACACACACACACGCACGTACATATACATATAAAGAACGACACTGAAGAAACAACGCGACAACACTCCTATATCAAGTCAGGACTCGAGATAAAAACAAAAGAAGGGGAAACATAAACCCATCAGGTGTGCAGATCCTACGACACATGGTTGTCATCCTCACTGCCTCCAAAATATGACCCATATACCAAGCTCCAAACTACTAACTTGCATAAAACACAGGCACACACAATAGCCACATTGTCATACACCAATGTGGTCAACTTTACAGTTCCCTGTAACTCACACCACGCCTCACCCACTCAAGCCCCAGTCATAGCCCACTGTTCATAAATCTCATAAGTTCTTTATAGTGATCATTAAAAGAAGTCCGGTTAAAACCCTCAAAAAAATATATCAAATCTCAGGGCTAAGGCAATCAAGTTGAGGTACAGGTGTAAACAAAGTTGTGTCGTGAGCCGATGAGTCGGCGATCAACCAACCGATCTCTAATCAGTGATAACAGAAGATGATCCTCGTGAGATCAAGCTGAAACTAGTCCTAATCCTGGATCAAATGTCCGAAGAAGACCCGTATCATACGATAGGTCAACGTCCAAGCTAAATCTGACATGCTCTCACACAAGACTCTCCTGACAATCAAGCCTAAGTCTACCTCTAAGCCAGTGCCTACAAAAAGGTAGGCCTATCGAAACATCTCCCCCATACAGAGTGGATTGCCAGAGCCGCCACCTGTCAAAATATAATCTATCTCCTCTAAACTAAAAAAATTTCGGCAGAGCTTTCCGTAGAAAAAGTGCTTTCTCATAATTTATATCAGCCTAAGTACGAAAACAGAAATAATCTTTAACTTTCCAAAGTCAAACTTTGTCTAACTCCTTGAATTAACAAAAATTTGGGCAACACTTCCTTTAGAAAAGGAGACTTCCCAGATGTTTACTAAGCCATATATGAAAATCAAACAAGTTGAACTTTGAAAAGTCAAAGTTTTGACTAACTACTTAGATTTGTGAAAATTTCGACAGCGCTCCCTGTAGAGAAAGTAACTTACCAAAATTTATATAAAGCTAAGTTCAGAATTTAAAATGACTTTGACTTCTCAAGGTCTAAGTTTATCTAACTCCCTGAATTAGCAAAAATTTTGGCAGCACTACCTTAAAAAAATGAGACTCTCCAGATTTGTACTAAGTCATATATAAAAGTCAGACAAACTGAACTTTTGAAAAGACAAAACTCATTGGTTTTGTAGAAATTTCGGCAGTGCTTCCCGTAGAGAAAGTGACTTACTAATAAATGATCCCAGAAAATGCAGAAATCGACCTATTAGTAAATACATATAAACGTAGCTCAGAAAATGCAGGAATTGAAACTCACTCCTATGACTCTAGCCCGTGGCGAGCAATTAAGGCAACTATCTATCAACTGAAACTCTGACTAAGCAGTAGTCGCACTCAGTCTCATACAGACCAAACCACAAAGGTAAGTACTCTCACCATCCCCAAACCAACCTTATTAAACAATAGTTCATGATCTTCAATGATTTATTCCTTTTATATCCAGCTTACATAAGGCATAAAGCTAGATCACCCAAACTTATGAGAACCTGCCTAACTCAGCCATAGAATATACACAAACACAGGGTACAACAACTTTTCTTTTCTTTGGGCATATGACTAGGCCACCCTAGCCGCCCTGAACTGTTTAAGTATCCCAACTTCATTTAATTTTCTGCACTTAGTCTTTTGAGGTAGCATATAATTGTACCGATCATCTTTAGTTCAAGATTCAGTGTGCCCCTTCGTACCACAAGTTTATTCTTAATTAGTACTCTCTTCAGTTAATAATAGGCTATAGTCAAACCACCCAAACTTATGGAACCCTGTCTGACTAGCCTGTTCATAGATAGAATAATAGTAAAGTATAGCCAAGTTATATCCTTTTGGTTTCAGCATGTACGTGGCATTGGACGAACCCCAAAGTAAACAAGGCAACCAAGCCACCCAGATTTATGGAACATGCCTGGTCCCTGAAAAATCATTCACAGTCAGCCCTCTCAAATCAAAGCAACCAGACCACCCAAACTTATGAGAACCTGTCTGTTCCTTCAGACAATCGAAAATAAACATAGCACTGGGCCCTCCAAACTTATGGAGACTCTCGCAGCCTTTGGTTGACCCAGTCAAACTCAGACAATATAACCTTCCTCCCATCCTTCCCCCAGATGCAATCCCAGAATCTGCTTTCAGTCAAACAACAAAAACTGAAACTGAATTTACACAATCGTTCCTTTACTTAGTCTGGATTGTGTCCTGAAAGTCAAACAAAAAGTTAAAATAGGGAGACAGGTAACATACTCAGTCAAACATAGTAATGAATACAAGTAGGGGTTATATTGGATTTATACAAGGAAAACAATGGTTACCTTTCAGTTCCCTGCCTCTAGAACTCCTCCTGAGTTCAGGCAGAGCTCCCGCAATCGGTGGGCTGACTCCCCACACAGTCTTGCTGCGGTCCTACGGGTTGCAATCCCGCCTGCCACCTTCCTCTCAGAACTGGACTAAACTTACTAGAGTAAGAAGGGCAGAATAAGGGGTTTCAGACTCTCGAGATACAGGAGAGGGACAAACTGAACTCTCATGAGAGAGTCTTGTAATATTCAGTCTTCTGAGGGTCCCAGAATGACGGCCAAAATATGCATCAGCTCGGTTAAACTTGAAACCATGACTGCTGACCATTGACCCCCAGAAGACCCTATAAATCGCAACAATACCTCCTCCTCAGCAATCGCAGTCACTCCGTAGTGTCCGCTGCTCCAAGTGCAATGACCACTAATAAGCCTACAAACTCGTGGTTCACTTTTGACCACTCCATTAAGCTAGCTGGACACTGCCCTCAGTCAGCAACAACCCTTCAGGCCCCTGGCTTATTTGCTGCTAGCTCGCTCAACGGACTAAACCATACATCGACTGACAACAACTTTACAGTTGCCCAACGCCGATTTCAGCTGACGAGATGAGCGGTGCGCCAGCTTACAGACAAGTCGCTACCTCGCAACTCACACCACAGTTCCGCTATTTAGCAGGCCATGCAGCCCATCAGCCAATAGTAACTTTTTAACTCCGCGGCTAGGTACACTCAAGTACCACCCAGTAGTGACCGAGCGATACCCTCGACAATAGGTGGACCAGCGCCCCCTTGCACTAACGCACTGCAACTCTCAGCTATTGTACACCTTCATATGAGTGGTAGCTACACACGACAGCGTAGTTTCAGTCGAAGATACAACACTCACTGAGTGTACAACCCGATACCGCAGAGGTACAGTAATGAGGCATCGCAGTTGTAATGGCCTTGACACATTGTACCTCTCACGCTTTCGTGGCCATGTCAGTCTGAAGCGGTAACACCAGCCCTACGTCTTCGTGGCCATGTCAGTCTGAAGCGGTAGCACCAGCCCTACGTCAGCAACACCACCGAAGCTCAGCAGCAGCTGTGCCTCGGACGACTAGTAACACACGGTTCAAGTTTCGTTATAGACTCTGGTTGGACTCTCTACAATACATAGTCCAAGAGCTACACAAGCCCTGAGTATGTTGACCTCCCCTAGAGCATGGGGAGATGCTGCAGTTTGGCCAACAACTCACCCATCGGTTCAACCCGCATTTTTTTTCGGGTCTACCTCCACAAGTCAGTTCCAAAGCGAAGTGCGGATACACCACGATATTCAATTCAGCCCCCCGTATTCACTCATCCCAATGGCTACGAATAACCCACTCACATCCTCTCTCTCTCTCTCCTCGACTTACCTCTTTACCCTCGTAGTCCTTCCTTACTAAATGCACCTGGCCATGCACATTGGCCAGGTTCCTATAAAGTTCGCAAGCAGGGTGACCATCACTACGAAGAACATGGCAGTTCCAGACAGCCCGATGAATAAAAACTATGACTACATGTGCTCGAGTTTAAAGACAAAACCCGATAGCCCCCATGACGAATGGCAGATAAGTATGACCACTGGAAAACCTTCTTGCAGGGAGAACCACGATAAATAAAATGCAACTCCTCATTGTGGTCACGACGCACGCGAACCGCAGACATGAGGGAGCGAGAGCAGAATCAACTGACTATAATGGCCACATGCACGAACCCCCTGCACAGTGCATACTATTATTAAAGCGTGCCAAGTGAGAATGGATATGTCGTTAGGACAGGGGGAGATACATATTCAGAAATCTTCCCATAGCGCTCCCGCAGTCCCTATCTGTTGTACCTCATAAACTACCCATTGACACCGAAAACTAACTTCATAGCATATCTCGCCCTCCTCTGAAACATAGGATCCGACTTTTACTTTGCCGGTATCCGTTAAGAAACTGGAGCGTACAACTCTTTTTGCTTTCCTCTTCTTCCATAGCCCCGACTTCCCTTGCACACTTTCTCTCACTAAACTTTTCTTACACTAATTCTTTTATTATTCTTATACCTCCAATAGAGTCCCCCTGTCAATAAACCCCTACATTGCATCTTCACCCGCTCAATTCTACGAAGAATTGAGTGAGTTATGTCTCTTCCCCTTTTTGCCATATCCAACCTCCGCCATCTCCCACGCAAACTTCCCTTCTTCTTACTCACCTTCCACTAACTTTCTACTCAAACTGACTTCAAATCCCGGACCGCCTGCCCTCAAACCCCCGGTCTAACACTTCCTCCTACCTCGATGAGGATTGAGTAAGTTAGAGTTTCCCCCCTCTTCCGCCATAGCCACTCCCCCGTCGCAGGGATCTTTTCTCGCCTGCAAACGCACTCGGCACAACATCCCGTCTGGATTCATCCCGCGTGGCCAGTGCTAGTCGGCTCTCCCTTCTTTACAACTTACTACAGCGGTGCACTGCACCGGCCAGCGGCTCCCCTGTCTTTGAGGGAGGACTGCTGAAGGGGTTCGATCAATGCCCCTCTTGTATACGTAAGTTCGACGAACGACTTGCACACAGTACCGCCACAGCGGCTCAAGCTTATATCCGACAGCCCGTTCACACACTGTATCCGTGTGCGCCTCCTCACAACGCCCTATCCGCCCGTAGGCACCCTGCGCGGCTTCGTGGTTAGATTCGGCCTCCTTGTCGTGACGTTTTACCTCCTGCCTACGGTTGGAAAATATTCCGTGGGCAAACTTAGTGCCCGATACCGAGAGATATGTCGTTGGCCCCCCCCGAGTGGCATCGAGCAGAGACTACCGATGCTCATTGGGGGAGGGGACCAGAGGGGCGGAACAGTGACTGGCCCATCGAAGAAGCTCGGTCCTCATGCCACCGACTAACCCCTGGCATGTATCTCGTACCTGTTGCACTAGGTATCGCACCTGCTGGTGGGTGCAGCTCCCACATGTTCCCTGCTTGGAGGTTTGAACACGGATGTGGCTGCTACGGGGTTCGCCATAATCTGCAGCCTGTCGCCGTACCGCTACGGTCTCTCCCCAACGCCCTGAGCTGCTTCGACCCTCTGCGCCCGGGCACAGGTTACCATCTTGGCATCTTCCGTGTCCCATCGGGCACGCTCACACACAAACCTCTCATGGCAGATGGCGGATGGTGAACCGTACGCCCGCAGCAACTCCCGCCACCCAGATTTTCTCCCATGCTGTGGGCAAAATCACCCACCGGCCCACATGCACATCGACCTGTTCGGTCTGTACAAAAAAACGGGTAAGATAAGGGACTCTTGCCAACTTCCCCGATACTTCGGAATGGCCCTGCTAAATCGTTGCATCCTTAAGGTCCTCGACGACCGTCCACATTCGACAATCTAAATAGCTGAGCCAGGCCCATCGGTCGTGACGTCGGCCTCGAAATTGGTCACCGAGCTAAAGACCTTAGAAAACAAATAAGAAAATTAAATAAATAGAAAGAAGAATAGACGCCGTGCTTCCCACTGACCCGCGATGCCGCGCACACTCAGGTTGTGCATGGTCGCGCCTTGCCGTCAATACCCAGCGCGTGCCGCTCATCCAGACGAGTACCTAAGCTCCCTCTCGTGCGCGCACTGTCAGACGGGCGAGGCTGCATTGGCGTAACTTGCATAAAACACGCCAAATACCCTTGTAAGGGTATTTGATACGACACCGGGTTCCACCATAACTCGAGGTTGGTTTTGCCCTTGCCCCTTTGGTTGACTCTAATTACCTTTCGCGGTCTGCGGCGCCGGGGCGCCAGCCTATCCGTACTCAATACAGACAAAAAAAAGGAAGGAAAGAGAGTTTACACGAATAAAACAGATTTTTAACAAAAATGGACAGTCGTCCTAAGGAAACCTCTGAGCCGAAACAAACCAGCTCTGATGCCAACCTCACGCCCCGCGCAGCCTTCCGTACTTTGAACGTCGATCAGAGTTATTGGGGGCGTAGCCGAGGATTTTTGGCCGTGGGGGTTGAGTCATCCGAACGAAGCGGGGGACTCTGGCTTCGGCCTGAGGTGCAAGCGCGAGGATTTGAGCTGACGACGAAGGCAGATGATGGGAGGGCGGTGTCCTACGACCCGACCGCCATCCTTTTTCGGAAAGAAAGAAAAAAAAAACGAGAGACGAGAAGAAAAACGAGGCCGACAGGGGCAGAGTTCCGTTCCTCGAGGCGCAGGGTACGCGCGGCCCTTGGGGGCGGAAGCCCCGGAGGCAGGTTCAGGCGTCGTTGTCGGACTCGTTGAGTCCGTGCGGACAGCGCGGCACGGACTCGCCCGGGGTCGGACAGGTCGATGGGACCTAGGTTCGGAAATGAGCGGGGAGCGCACCCGCGTTACAGGAGAGCTTGGGGAATCGGGCAGCCCCTTCGTAGCCCAGGACCAACCGCCGCCACGAGCACGAATCTCCCTGGTGACACCAATGACAATTAAACCGCGGTCGCCAGATGGTGTGCACAGCGGACCAGGGCAGCACTGTGAGGTCGGTGTACGGCAAAATTAAAGGTGGCGATGCAAATCGCTCAATCAGCACAAACCCACTCCCGCCTATGTGGCACGCCTGAGTCGGATTGTAAAGGTGAGTTGGCTCAGTGCGCTGCAGTAGGCTCTGCACGTCCGCATCGCAGTATATGCCATCATCGTCTGCAATCGGGAAGGGCAGAAGCGCGATGCGACGCTCTGAGCCAAGGTCCGAGCTCGTTCCCCGGCCCGCGCTTCCGTCCGTCGGGACGAAACCTGACTCCATCCAAAGATCAACGAATACCGCTGAAGACGGATGCGCCGGATGCCTTTCTCCGTCTCTTCTTGGTATCCCGACCAGTGCCCAATAGAGAAAGAGAGAGAGATGGGGAAAGGAGGTTGGTGCGTATCACACACATGCTCGCGCGATTTGATCAAAAGGAAGGGAGACAGAAAGACCCGCCGCATTCATGCCCTTGTGCAAGCAATCGACACTCAATTCTTCCGCACACACACATGCATACCAGAGAGCCCATAATGAATCCTTAAACATCCATAGATTGTTATACCCGACATGCACAACGGACTACCAACCTTTGGAGTCGTACACACATCACACGGGGACAAAGCAGCAATTGAGAAAAACTTCGTCTTTAAAAATACAGAATTCTCACGACTGGCCACTCCGGGCCCAGTCCCCAACCAATCCGTCAAGACCACCGGCAACCATAGCCACAAGGGCCTGCTGCTGTCGGCGTCTGATCTCCACCACTGCTCCGTACCTCCATTAGTAAGAAGCGCACTCTATAGATTGGTGTGAAGTATGGTTAAAATGGCCCTTTGGTTTTCTTATAAATCGGGGTGAAATTTTGGGGGTTGGTTAACCTTCTGTCTCCCTCCGACTGGCCTACCCCAAGTCCACCGCTTACTCCGCCAACCGCCGTCACTCCGCCCACCACGGGGCACGTCGAGCCTTTCCGCTGCAGCGGGCTTCGCGCATAGCTTGCGCAGCTTACAGCCGAGATCAAAGAAAGTGAGAGGAAGGGTTTGGCAGAATTTATAGCGCGGAAGGCGGCAGAGAGGCTGCGCAAAGCACGGGGTGTAGATGAGCAGGACAAAAGAGGGGGAGAGTTTCCAGAAGAGTCGAAGGAGGCGAGTCGAATGGTCTGCGCGATTGGGGTGGTCGTCCAAGTGGGGTGCGCTTTCCGTGGTCACCACATTGCTCCGATTATCCCAATCAGACAGCCAATCATCCGCAGGGAAAGGAGAAGGAGGGGATCAGACTTTGCTTAGAGGGAAGACGAACAGACATGCAGGAGGGAGATACATAGCAAGAAGGGAAGATGGCGCGGGAATGCAGAGCGGGAGGACGGGTTTACGCAGCGCGCGAAAATTCGAAACAGCCGTGCGCAAAAAGAAAAAAATTCAAAACTCCTACTCCCGCTAGTTCCCAACCGTTTCTTGAATTCTCTGGCGCGGCCGCTAACCGGCCACACAAGACCCGAATTACATTTTCTACTCCGTCCCTCTTAAACAAAAGAAAAAGGAAAGAAAAAGAAAAATGAAGCACCGTTTTTCCCAATATCTTGAATCCGTGCTTTGGGGGTTCCATGTGGGATTTTCCCTTAGGGGTACGGGAAACCGCCGAGTACGGATCCTGGCTCATCACATGCATACCACCCGGGGCCTGGTAGTCTCCAAGTGGCTGTCTAGGTAGGGTAGTTATCCGGGTTCCTTATGAACCAGGGTATCTCCGTTTGCGGGGCAGACCGCAGGAGGTCACTTAGGGGTGGTGGGTGGAAGAGTACCATGGTGACTGGGAACTGCTGTTCCAACCGGTCGGTTTAGGCCGGTGTCACGCGGGGTAGGCCTGCGTAATGTAAGTTTAGAATAGGAGAGGTAGTATAGGGTGATAGTTTAGTCTTAGAGTACAGTAGACAAGGAGAACCCTGAGACATGGTGACTCACAAGGGTTAGTCCATATTGTGATGATGTATGAGAATCAAGCATTGAGAGGTAGTCAGGATTTCATAAAGCTTCCAGTTTCGAGTAAAGTATGAGTGTTTCTTCTTCGTTCTCCACCCCTGTTGGCTGTAAGCGAAACCGTCTAAGGCTGCCGGGATAACTCCAGGTTGAGGGCCTCACCACACCACTCTTGAAACGGGGAAATATGTCAAGAGCTGTCAGACTTTCTTAAGAGTAGGGTTTTCAAGAGTTTTCGGCCCCTCACCACACAGCACTCCCGAAATGGCCATGCCATTGGACACAGGATGACAAACGACAGTTATACAGCTTTGTTTTTTTTCGCATGGTGACAACTGTTGAAACTAGGTACTCCCTCAAGGGTTCGGCCAAGGATGCTTGAAATCGCACCAGTTGCAGGCTCCAATCTTTCGAGAGATGCTCTTGAAAGGGTTTCAAGGGCCACAGTGACTCTGACAGCGCTTGACTGCCCAAGTGTGAAGAGGCTAAAAGAGTTTTCAAGAGTGGTGTGGCGAGGCCGTGAATTGTGAGGTCCCCGGCCTCAATTGAAGTTTCTCATGGTTAAAAAAAAATAAAAATAAAAAATAAAAATAAAAAAAATCCACCACCTACTTTCCATCTTTACAGAATTCTTTGCCCGTTTATTGTGTATGTGTTACTCAACAACGAGAATCAGACACACTTAAAAAGAAGAAGAAGAAGAAGAAGAAGAAGAAGAAGAGGAAGAAGAAGGAGAAGAAGAAGAAGAGGAAGAAGAAGAAGAAGAAGAAGAAAGAAAGATAGATGGCAGAATGACACACGGTAAGTAAAAAAACCCGAACGCGACTTGACCAGAGTTTAAAAACATCGATCATGCCGACTGCTGGTCTAAACGGCGCAAGGACCCTACCGGTTTCAACTGGCCGCCGTGCCAGTCTCATCAGGGGTCTTCTGTTTTTTGTGGCCGACCTGTTTTTCCATCCTTTTTCCTGTGGGGTGCCACCCTCAGCCTCTTTCATCGTGCTCATAGAAAAGGACGAGTTTTCCCTCGCAAGGGCCTGCTCCAATAGGGGGCTTGAAAATGCGTCTTCTAAGGGCGTCTGCACTTTTGTCTGTTTCACATTTAGTGAGTGGTGTGGTGTGGCGACACACCACTGCCGAAATGTCCAAAATGAGAATGAACTTCCCGCAAGAACATGGCCAGATGCACCCGCCAAATTTACAATTTTTGTCTTTGTCACATTTCGATAATGGTATGGCGACGCCCAGTCGCGCCCTTGGAACGGCCTCCTCTAATGACTCCGCCTCTTTCATCGTCCTCATAGAAAAGGACGAGTTTTCCCTCCCAGGGGACTGCACCAATAAGGGGGTTGAAAATGCGACTGATCTACTCAAAGCTTCTATGGGATCACCGGCCAGTCAGACCTTGAAATACAATCTAATCAGACAGCATTACAGATGCTGAGAGGGTGCTGATCTGGTCCTTATCTGATTTCAAGGCTTTTAGATTCTTGGTTCATTGGGAACAAATGTGTAAGACCTGATTTGGTGCTGATAGTGTTGTAATACCAATTTGGACTGGAAGGAGCATTTAGTTTGATAAACCTAGTGGGGAGGCACCTATTTTCCTTTATGACTTAATTTTTTCTTTTTCCTTTTGAAAGTAATGGGACACTGGACCCGATTTCCAGGAGCCTACAGCTGGGTATTGGCCCGAGCATGTTGATGTACCGGGTTGCTATGTGGGGTGTATTCCCGGGCCCCTGTCCTTGGCTTTGAAATGAATCACTCGTTTTGGTTAAAAAATATATATATATAAAAAAAAAAAGCGACTTCTAAGGCTGTTTCCCGATGAGCCGGAGGCAGCTAAAAAAAATAAAAATAAAAATAAAAATAAAAATAAAAATAGAAATAAAAATAAAAATCTATTTTTGCAGCTCAGAAGTCGCCTCTGTCTGAGCACGTGCAGGTGCTGAGCATGCACGTGCGGAAGTTAACATCCAGGCGCATTCCAACTCGACTTGGCGGAAAAAAAAAAAAAAAAAAAAAAAAAGAAAAAAAAAAAAAAAAAAAAGAAAAGAAAAAAACTCGGCTTGGCGGCGAAATTTCGAATTTTGCAAACCAAACCTGACCGCTCGCTATTGATGTAACTTCTGGTATCCTCAGGGCATACTCACACGAGGACTTTTCAAAATGTATCTGACCGCAATCACGGAGAGACCCAGATGAATCTGGCTTCGATTGCGTCCACAGCTTACTAGAACAAAAGGTCCTAGTATGAGTGTGACCTCAGAGGCG
Organism: Chara braunii; assembly: GCA_003427395.1. Classification (NCBI taxonomy): domain Eukaryota; kingdom Viridiplantae; phylum Streptophyta; class Charophyceae; order Charales; family Characeae; genus Chara; species Chara braunii. The sequence goes on along the minus strand of BFEA01000147.1, from coordinate 1,707,045 downwards.
GGGGCCAAGTCCAAACTTCATTGCTGTAATTTTTTTCGACCCAACGTCGCCTTCGGGAAACCTTTATTCAACACTGCGTGGGTTTCTCTCCTCTTTTCTCTTCTTCTTCTTCTTCTTCTTCTTCTTCTTTCATCTCTTTTTTTTCTCTTTTTCATTTTTTTCTCGTCTTGAAGTTCTTCGTCTGCTCCTTGCTCACCCAAATGGCATGGAATGTCTTTAGCTTGCTGTTTGATGGCATGGTCTTGACTTCTGCTGTGCCGGTTTAATGATAAGCGCTCAATGACATCTGTAAGTAGGCAAATGTCGTATGCATTCTGGATGATCTACTTTGTCTAAGTAAGGGCATACTCACACTGCCATTTTTTTTACTTATTTCTGGACGTAATCGCGGTCAAATACAGTCAAGTACGGTCGTAATTGAAGTCACATGCATTTAGTAAAGTACCAGTGTGAGTATGCCGTAAGTGTTTACTCAACAAGTCCCACTTGGCCCGGCCCATACCTTTTTTTTTTTTTTTTTTTTTTTTTTAATAYTTCGTTTCTGGGCGAATGACGATGTTCGTAATCTACGGTCAGATATCGTGAATTCGGCTAGGTGGGACTTGCCACGTAACTGAGTCTCTCGAAATGTGCAAAATGAGAATGAACTTCCCGCTAGAACATGACCGGATGCACGCGCCACATTTTTGTCTTTTTCACATTTCGAGAGTGGTGCGGCGAGGCCCTAAGTGGGACTTGCAACGTACATCTCAGAGAGTGATAAATCTCTAGAAATTTGTAATTAGCGGATGGAAAACTCCGCATTTAAATAAAAAAAAAAAAAAAAAAAAAAAAAGTGGGACTTGCCCCTCCGGGGCAGTCAGGGCCTGAGACATGGCTACCGCATCCCCCAGGCAGGCAGCAGGCGCGTAAATTGCCCAGCCCTGGCGGTAAATCTTTCCATATTCTAGCGGAAGATTCACTCTCAATTTGCACATTTGGTTGAGTTGTCGTGGAGCGAGGCCCAATAATTGCAATATATATATATATCGTCAAATAGAACTGCCCGGTAATATATATATATATATATTTTCGGGAATAATTGCAATATAAGAACAGTATTGATCTGGTCTAGACCAGGACAGGATTGCCGCCGTGACTCCGATCCAATAGACCCAGCAAAGGGCCTCGCCACACCACTGCTGAAACGAAAATAGTACTCGTGCATCTTCCCCCTAAGAGCGGCAAGATGCATCCGTTACTACGAATAGTAACGGATGCATCTTCCCACGTTGGGCGGGAGATGCAGTCCGACTTTTTTTTGGTTTCGAGAGTTGTGCGGCGAGCTCAGGTTCAAAAGCCCTGGGGCGAGGTCCCACTAGCAAAGAGGATTGGATTGAGCACATGAATCTGGACTTGTTTGTGGAAAGAAGCAGAATTGAACTGCTCTCCCGCATCTGTGTTTAAAACACGACCAGATTCCTAGTGGGACCTCACCCCTGGTGTAAGATGGATCGGGAGGGATATGTAGATTCTCTCTCTCTCTCTCTCTCTCTCTCTCTCTCTCTCTCTCTCTCTCTCTCNAAAAAAAATAGAGAAAACTACGGCGCAGTCAGGGTTTGAGTTTGTAATTGCACTTGAGGCAAAAGGGCCGGTAATGCTGAATGCATATGACCTACGTTTTGGATCCGGTGGGGTCGCGTGGGGGTGTGTTGTATTCGCGGGATTGCCTGAAGTGCAATTACAAACTGTTTTCGTGACTGCGCCGAAGTTACCCCAAAAAAATAAGTCCTAGAGTCAGTATTCCTTCAATCTGGTTCGTATTTGAAAAACAAAGAAAAAAATTAATCTGGTTCATGGTTGATGATGATTGATGATGATTGCTCATGAGGCGGAGAATCCGGTGATAACGGTTCCCTAGTACACTTAGTTTAACTAAGAAAAAAAAAAAAAAAAAAAAAAAAAAACGTTTAACGAAGGTACCAGGCCCAGGCCCAAGTCCCACTCACCTGAGGTCCCAGTTCCTGTCCTTAGACTACCAAGATCAAACAACAGCCAAGAATGAAGGAGGAGCATATTGAGCGCATTGCTACACCCCTCATAGAATGTGAAAAAGGCAAAACGGGGTGTATCTTTCTTTGTTTTTGCCGAAAATGCATGGCCCATTTTGCGCATTCTGGTAGTGAGGTGTGGCGAGGCCTTAAGTGGGCCCCACCACACAATACTCTAGATGCATTTGGACGCTCTCTGTACCACGTGCATTTAATTTAAGAGAAGGTTACATTCTCTGTCATGGGCTGTACCTTTGTCATTGTGTCTTTCATTGTGTCTTCGGTCTAATCTTTTGTATTCTGATGACTACCGTTTATTTGTTCCTTTGTTGCTGGAGTCCGCGCCTTGTTCATGATCTGTCTCTTATACACATCTAGATGTGTATAAGAGACAGCACACACACAGAGAGAGAGAGAGAGAGAGAGAGAGAGAGAGAGAGGTTATTTAAGAGGAGGGGGAGTCGGGACAAAGGATTCCGTCGCCGAAGACGGCCTTGCTGCAGTGTGACAGCGTCGGTACAGCGCTGGGTCATTTCTTCGTTGCAAGGGGAAGAGGATTGTCACTGTCACACCCAGTCGCGAGTAGGCTTTGTGTCCGACA
>BFEA01000147.1:1696914-1699414 GCA_003427395.1 Chara braunii | reverse complement strand
CCTGAGGTCCCAGTTCCTGTCCTTAGACTACCAAGATCAAACAACAGCCAAGAATGAAGGAGGAGCATATTGAGCGCATTGCTACACCCCTCATAGAATGTGAAAAAGGCAAAACGGGGTGTATCTTTCTTTGTTTTTGCCGAAAATGCATGGCCCATTTTGCGCATTCTGGTAGTGAGGTGTGGCGAGGCCTTAAGTGGGCCCCACCACACAATACTCTAGATGCATTTGGACGCTCTCTGTACCACGTGCATTTAATTTAAGAGAAGGTTACATTCTCTGTCATGGGCTGTACCTTTGTCATTGTGTCTTTCATTGTGTCTTCGGTCTAATCTTTTGTATTCTGATGACTACCGTTTATTTGTTCCTTTGTTGCTGGAGTCCGCGCCTTGTTCATGATCTCTCCCTTCTCCCCCTCCCCCTCCCCCTCCCCCTCCCCCCCCCCCCCCGGGCCCTCCCCCTCCGCCTCTGTATCTGGACTCTCCTTCCGCTTTCTCCCACCTTTTGGCGCCATCTTCGCCACCCTCTCCTCGGTCTCCCACCCTTGCCTCCCGCTCTCCCCCCCCCCAACCGCCCCCCGATCCCGCGCTTCTCCCTCGTCCCCCCGCGCCCCCCCCAATCCGTGGAGCAGGTGACAGCGGCGGACCAGTGGTGGCAAGGTCTGCTTCAGGCGGTTGCCCGATTCTTGTCGGGATCGTGAGTTGGGGCTACTTCTGTGGAATGGCTCCTTATCCTTCCATCTTCACACGTGTCAGTTCCGTCGTTGATTGGGTGGAGGGTGTTGTGCGCAAGCCCGTCCGCAGCGCTGCGCAGTTGAGCCCAAGCACCGCATGCCGCGTGTGCGGCACCCCCGCCACCTCCCGCTGCGCTCCCGGCTTCGACGAACGGCGTTGCGCGTCCGAGGCCTCCCTCTCCCCCGGATTCTCCCTCTCTGTGGCCAAATGCCGCGGCGGATATCGAGTCGCTACAGCTTCTTTGGTCTCGCCCCCATCGAGCTTCAAGGCTGGCAAAGTCTTCTTCTTGAGATCGACCGAAGGCGCTGGAAATGCCGTGGTCAAAGTCAACGGCGTCAAAGTCAACGTTCCATTGAAGGCTCCAGTTCAGGTCTCCGCACCCGTTTCCTCCAAGAACAACAAATGGCAGTTCGCGTTCCGAACCTGTTCCCCTTCCGGCGCAAGATACGCTGCAGTCTACTTCGCTAATGGTGTGAAACCAGTGTACAAGGTGTCCCTTTCTGCCAGCGGAACGACATGAAGATGAAGAAGGGACACTCATTCGGGTCGGGTGGAGGTGCCACATGCTGGCCACGTGGTGGTCCCACGTGTCCCCACGTGGTCCCAGCAGGTGCTGCTCCCCTTCAATATGACTGAAAGGTTTTTTTTTTATTTAATTTAGGACAACGCTCAGCAATTTCCTTATGAAGTCAACAGGAGGCGGACGGGGACTTCCCGCCGGGGACTTCACAATTCTACCCGGAGCTAGGCTATCAGAGTGGCCCGGGGTCACTTGCCCGGCCGGGCCAAAAAAAAAAAACAAACAAACAATATTTTTACAATTTCATTTTTATTTTAAATTTGGTGAAGAATTTCGATGTGACCCTGAGGCAAACCGGTTTTCAGTTTATTTTTCTGCATAACATAGATTTGTTTTGGATTTTTTGGATTGTTTTGTTTTTTGTTGGGACCTTCCCTGAGTCCCTGCTCCTTGCACGGGCTGGCCACCCGGGACACGGGCGGCCCTGCTGGTAGCCTAGACCCGGAGTTATTTATCGCTGGGGTCATTACCCAGTTTGGGTATCAAAACTGAGCAGGATTCGTGATTCATTGTCATAATTACACAAATTATAAATCAGAATGGATCCAATCTGATTTTCAATTTATGTAATTATGATCAGCTGGTTGCAGGTTGGATTGCCTGCAGTTGCAATTAGCGCTTGAGGGGCGACGAATGCATAAGGGGCTCCTGGAGCAGGCACAGAATGCGTTTAGCATACAGGAGATCACACCCGTGTTGGTCACCAGCATGCGAAATGGCTTGAGCTTGAGCTTGAGCTTGAGCTTGAGCTTGAGCTTGAGCTTGAGCTTGAGCTTGAGCTTACTATGGGCACAAGGGGACCATTTGGTTGATGGGACTGGGTACACGGGGGCCACCATGGTTGTTGTTTGTGATGTACTAAGTCTACTGACCAATGCATGCAGAGGTGGGCTGAAATTTGCATCTGCCAGCGTCAGTTTCATAGGCACAAGGGGCCCAAGGGGGCCATTTGCTTGTCAATGATCATTGAATGATGGGACTGGGTATACCAGGTCATGGCTGTACGTGATGTACTGAGTCTGCTGACCATGCTGGGGTCAGGCTGAAATCTGCATCTGCCAGCGTCAGTTTCATCCCAGCTCACTTTCAAAGTGCCGTTTGCATGGCATTCTGCCTTACGATCAGCAGATTGCACTGGCAGGTTCTATTCCCCAGTGTTGGATTTAGCTCTTGTCAATGAGGCGTT
>BFEA01000147.1:1650285-1668299 GCA_003427395.1 Chara braunii | reverse complement strand
ATTGGGCCAATTACGGGAAATCGAGATCGGTGGAAAATTGCATCAGTACCCTTGCTTCTTCGTCTTTTTCGTCGCGTCTTCGGGGCTGGGGGTGTCCTGGGACGGCCGGTTGAGTGATTGGTCGGATGGATGTCTGGCGCGCCACCGCCCGCGCGATTAATAAATGTTGACGTCGTTTCTTTCGTTTCGGTTTTGATCTTTTGGGCGCGGACATCGCGAGGGAAATTGCTTCGTTCTTTTGAATTTTTCCTTTGGGTCTTTTTCGAATTTTGTCGAGCCCCCCCCYGATGGCTCTTGGAATTTTGGACTTTCCTTCTGGAATTTGTGCTTTTTGCTTTTTCGCATTAGATAGGAATTTAGGAATTCGGTAATTAGGACTTTTTTCTGCCGSGCGGCGCCTTTTGTCTACGCGCTTCTTCATGCGGCTGTAACGGTACTCTGATTAGAGGGCGCCCTYAATCGTGTGTGTAACTRTAATTTTGGGCRGGCGCCATTGTAACTGTAYCTTTCTTCTTGCACTTCGTCYCTCCSGCCCTCCCTCTCTTTCTTTTGCTGAAATTTYTGTAGGYCGCGGTTTGCATGCCCGGATCGATGCATGGAGAAGGGTTACGTCTCCCACGTCACGGCTCGATCATGTAGAACGCAGGCGCTCCCTCTCTAATCTTCACTCTTAAGYCCTGGTAATTCCSTGTTCTTCACGCATGCATGCACGCTATAAATTTCTGYTGCGCGATTAGTCAGCTCTCTTAACCCGTTGTTGGAAGTTCGGGGTTGCGCGATCAGGAAGGGTCGGCACACGAGCGAAGTAAGAGGTGAGTAGAATAGGAGTTGGGCGACCCGACGGGCCGGTGCCGAACGCGCAGGATTGACGTGGGCCACAACGGACTGTGGGYACGGGCGAATCCGACGGGTGCGGAAGGACTAAGCGGGGTGACAACTTTGTGGGCTGGTGCGTGACGACGGACTATCYGCATCGGAGAGAGAGAGAGAAGGAGAGAGTTGAGGTCGATGGGCGTGGATTTGCTGTTTCTTTGTCTCTTCCCCCTCTTCATCTGTGTACATACATTTTGATTGCGGCTCCGGGCGGTTTGCCCGTTCTTATTTTCGTTTCGGCTTTCTGAAATCTGAGCTCGGGTTTTTGCTCACACTTGTCTTTGCTATTCCCGCTTGCATTATATGTATGATTATCAAATATATGGATGTGTGGACGTTATGCCTGCTTGTCTATCTTTTTGCTGAGAATCCCYCGTCCTTGCTTTTTGTTTGTRTYGAATCTTTGTTCACACCTGATGCAGCTGTAGATGGGATAGGAACCTGGCCCCGATAACGATTTTTGTTCTCGTTTTTGCTTATCTCACGATGGGGKTTGTGCTATGGTTGCATCTGGCATAATCGAAACTTTCGAAGTCTGGCCCCGCGAACGCCGCACGAGAACACGTGTAAACGCGATCCGAGTCGCGCCCTTACACGCATTCCCGTGCGTCGACTCGCTCACCCAAAAAGATTCGCGGCGGAACCGTCATCCCGTACAAGCACGCTGAGGCGCCACTGAGGCTGYCTGCCTTGCACGTGCTTGCTCACGGTGACGATATCCCGACCGAGTTGTTCCCTATATGATGATACCATGACGCGATCTTGGAGCACAGACTCATCCTACGACCCGGACTATTTCACCCCTCTCATAAACGAGCTCATAAGGACGCGATACCCCTGTCACACGGAGAATCGACTATGTCCGCGGGAATTCCACTGCGCCACCTCTAGCGACCCTCGGTGCTCTGATTTCCCTTCCCCCGACCGCACCTACTACTTCACCCACCCGGGATTTGTTGTCATCTCCACCAGTTTCCCTCCTTTCCGTCTTCTTCTCCCGTATCATCAACTCAGTGTCATTTCGTGGCCGGCCATAGCCCCCTATTGGCCCAACACGTTTTGTGTGAATTGCCGACGTAGCGGCGAACAGAAAACTCTGGAATTCCGAAGGCCCAACCCAGGCCCGCGGCGACCTGCGCCACGTGGCGGGCCCCGACGGCCTAACTTTTCGGGACCACCTCCACCATGGACGGACTTCCCCGTAACCCGTCGCCCACAGTGCCTCGGCCCCATCAGACCATGAATCCCTTGCACATGCACCCTTGACTCGCCTAATTGCATTCATACCCTTAAGACTCCCCCACTTTCCCCAAAAATCTTTGGCACACCCCTTTTCGCACTTCCCGGCCCACACCCCACTCTGATCAGGAAGTCGCGCCGGGCGTGAGGTTGGGCGTCACATGATCGTGCCTGTATGAGTGTTGGTTGGTATGAGTGTGTGTGTGTGTGGCCCGCCAGGTCACTTGTTCGTTCGTTGGGCCCTCTGGGCCGGTACTTACCTGTGGCCTTGGCTTCGAAGGGTTGCAGCGGGGAAAAAACACTCAAGTAGCGGGTAGGCCGGTACCGCACCCGGCAGGGGGGTAAATATGCAAGTACCGGAGGCCGAGCAGAAGAAGACAAAAGTGGCATTTTTAGAAGCCGGTAGTGTAGGCTAGTTCTAGCGGGTACCAGTCTGAGTCTAGGGCCTGTAGGGGCAATATCAGAGTCTGCAATGATGTTCCCTCCAAAAGAGGAGGAGGTACCGGTTGCGTGGGAAGGCCAGCGACCTGGAAGTCACCGCCCAAGAGGCAAAGCAGGCCGCTATATCTTCCGGCCGGGCGAAAGACCCGGCCTCTTTTTCGGTGTGCAAGTTTGGCAACACACTCGTGGAGCGCTGGAGGGAGCAGCATTGGGTTGGAGCTGCACTGCTGGGGAGGAAGAAGAAGGACTAAAGGGAGGAAGGAGGAAGGAAGGAGGAAGGAAGGAGGAAGGGGGAGGAGCGTCAGGGGTACTTACCTGGGGAGGAGCGTCAGGGGTACTTACCTGGCTGTGGTGGCAGCCATCTTCATCACCTTGGTGGGCGCTGCAGCAAGGAGTCCCCAGCCGAGGAGAGCCACACCAAGAAGCTTCAGGGCAGGGTTGGGCATGGCGGCCTGAGTCCGAGCAGCCATAGCTGCTTTGTATTGTCCTTTGGGCATCGGAGCAAGGCCTAGTAGTCCGCCATATCCTCGGCCTGTGAGAGTGAAGTGTGGGAGGGGCGGCCATGGCTATGGTGGACCTTGAGTGATACTTGTAGTAGAAGAGGGACTCGAACATGATTCTGGACCAGTCATTCAACATTGTATTATTATTTATTGTATGAATAAAAGGAGGGGGAGATAAGGAGGAGGAGATTGTTGGGCGAAGAAGAAGAGCCTTATCATTGTCTTTGCTGGTATACATCTTCTTCTTCTTCTTTCTTACTTCTTCTTTTTCTCCTAATCCTCTCTCTCCTCTCAAGTTCATTAATTTCTTTCTGCAATTGGATGGCATTGTACTTTCCAGTGGATGTGTATCTCAAAATTGGCCAGGGTCATAACATTGGTGTCAAAGTGGATTCTACTTGCTGGTGAGAGTTGACTTTGCTGCCCTAACCCTAACCTAAGTGATTGAGGGCAACACTTAGGGTTAGGGTTGGATGGATGAGGGAAGTGGGGCAGCGTGGCTAAGGGAAGCTGCCCCCACCTGGTTAGGTCATGTGGGGTCAACATAGAACCTAACCAGGTTGCTTGAGAGTGAGTTTAGGGTGGCGAGACATTTCGAGGAGACTTCATGCGGCGATTTGAGAGAGGCGACAGTGAGAGGCCATCGCACCTGGAATCTGATTCAAGGGAGACACTTGGCAACTTAAGGGCTGCCCTCAAGTAGGCGAGCTTGAGGGTCAGCGGCCATTCTGCATCAACGGACTGCAAGTTGCTACTTTGTTCTTCAGCATCGACGGGGGATCCGGCGTTGCACTTGGGTGTTGGAGTGAGACCCTCCTAGGAGATAGGACACTAGTGTAGGGGTAGCGTTAGATGGGTCAGGAGGACCATATCAGAAGGGGGGTGAGTTCTCTTCATCTCGAAGCTCAAGGCCACTCAGGTAAATGCCCTGCACCTACAGGATGCCCACGTATGTGTGTATGGTATTGATTGTCCTGCTGGGGTACTCTGGGTTTCTTTTCCTATTCCTCTGTGGTCTTGATTGTGTGGCTAAATGCATGTGATCTACCTACTCACCTGATGGATGGAAAATGAAGTATCTTGTTATACACGCCGAGTCTTTCTACAGTGCTTTGTCTTTTCATCACTGAACGGTTGTAGTCTGTAGGTTCTGCCAAAAGTTGAAATTTCGTTTTTCAGTGCAGTAGAGACTGAACTAAGTTCAGGTGGGACTCCTCTTGGTTGGGACCTGGTTGAGACCTACGCGGGACCCTTGGGACCCAGCGGGAGCGGACCCAAACAAGGAGAGCCCCTGGACCCAAATCGGTTAGGCATTGACCTCTTGTCTTCTTGGCTGAGATGTGAGTTCATTCTTCTTGGATAGGACACCCACTGCCGAGGGGATCTTGGCTTTGACGTTTCGTTTGTATTCTGATTGCACCATCCGTGGCTTGACTCGCAACCTGTACACCACTCAATTCTCCATTGTTGCATTTAGTTACTCGTTGTCTGATTTGTTGTGCGGACACGGAGCTGGTCAGACTGGACTCGAGAGGACCTCGTATGCAGTCTGATCAGACTGGGTCGCTGGATCTGACCTCTCTTTGAGTTTGACTGTTTCTTTTGTTGTTCTCTACTTCCAAATGAAATGCCGCTCCGGCTAGTTTTACCTTCTATTCTCTGAGCTTTATCTGTTTTTCAGAGTTCATTTCCGATGCCCGTGGAGACTCGCAATCTGAAAGAAGAAAGAGAGAGGAGGGAGAGAGAACAGGGAGAGAGGGAAAGTGATCGTCTGAAGTGGGCAAGGACTGGGAAAAGGAGTGTTCGTCAAAGCGCGAGGGTGAGTGAACCTCTTGAGAAACGGGCCTTGTTAGATGCAGCCAGTGATGCTGAGAAACCTCATCTGCAAGCACTCTTAGATGGTGTAATAACACGGGAACAAGAGTCAGAGAAGGAGAGGAAGGAGACCTTGCTGAGAAGGCAAGTAGCTCTCCTAGAGACTATTCCCTCATTGACTGAAGAGCAGTGCGGGGAACAGTTGCAGTCCATACTTACAGCCTTTTTTCAAGTCCGGAATCTTGAGGATCATACCATTCAGATCGCTGAAGTCTTTGTGGAGCTGCAGACTCTTCAGGATGATGTGACTGATATGACCCGCAAGTACCATGACTTGACAAAGGAGGTGGCTGACCTGCGACAAGCCCAAGTGGCCAACCGTCTTCCTCTACCCCCTGGATCTGAAGCTGCAATCGAAACCACCTCTGCCCCTCTTACTGTATTTTCTTCTACCTCTTCTTCGAGTGTGATGGCAAGCCCTTCGGGACCTGCACCAGGTGCAGATTCCACTGTTGCTGTAACAAGCAATGAGGCTGGAACTTCTGCAATTGCTGCAGCCCCAAGGCCGGAACCAGTTGCTGCTGGTCCCAGCTACGCCAGTCCCTACGTGGACCGGAAGGCGGTACAAATATCGTCCAAGTACGACAGCAAGGATGACATCACGTCCTGGATCGACTCCATGAGGGCCTACCTTGAGATACTAGGAACTCAACCTGAGAACCAGGCGGTGATCATGGGAATGAATATCGAGCCAGTCGTACGGGACTTCCCAGAAGTCCAAGCAACACGGGCTGGGTTTCCAAAAGTTGCACTAGCTAAATGGCTAAGGACCACCCCGGTTGCCTCCCTCGAAGAGCTCCTTATCTCGGAATACTAGACAAAGGAAAGCACAACAAGTGGAATGGCTCCATGAAAAGCCTGCAGAACTATCTAAGCAAGCTGTTTGTCACTCCTGGTTTGAAATTGTCCACTCAATCTTGCTTGGATGTGGTTAAGGGCGCGGTTCCAACTAACTTCACTAGTCGCCTGGGCAGGGGCTACATTGCATACACTAACTGGCTCGCCTTAATGAAGGACGTAGTCAGTCTGGAGGCTATGGACCTCGTTAGCACGGCAGCCAGCAAAAAGCCCATGGGCGGCAGACGGTTCAAGGGCAGCAACCGTTTTGTTGTGTATGACCTGTTAGAGGCCGAAAAAGAAGCCGATGCGGGTAACCCCACTCTTGGTGACGACCAAGAACAGGACTCCAATACAACTTGTTCTTCGGCCCTTGAGTCCGACGCAAATAAAGAAGAAGAAAAATTTTCTGCCTTTAAAAAGATTGTCAGCACTAGGGGACCGAATCGGAGTGCCGAAAAAAACTATGTCCAACTCCCCAAAGGAGTTAAGATCCCGCCCAAACCGGAGGATGCAACTACCAAACCTTGGGTTGGCCTCCGGATCACTGAAAATGACTGGCGGGGCAGACTCAAGAAGGGGGGTTGCCTGCGTTGCCAAAAGCCAAATCATAAAGTTCAGGACTGTTATAGGCTGCAGGGAAACCATAATCGGGCGTAGAGTCAAACTCAGCAAACTCTGCAGCAGGGGAGTCCAGTTCTGTTGAAAATCAGCAGTCCTCCCCTGAAGCCCAACCATCTGCTGAAGACAAGGCTGAGGTAAGTAATGTCTTGTATGTCGAGCCTTGGGAGGAGTCTGAGATGGTTGACTTCCACTACCACTTGGAGCATTGAGCTGAGATGAAACAGCAGCGTTCCCAAGGGACAGTGAAGTTGATCTTCTTTAAACTTCTCATCAACCACCGCTATCTCCATGTGTTGGTTGACTGTGGTGCTACAACTAATTTCATGTCACCACATGGGATACGCAAGGTAGGCTTGGGGATGAAGCCAGTGGCCCAGCAGAACCCTTGTTGGACCCAAGTTGGCAACAAAGAAGTTGTCTCTTCAACACATGCAGTCAAAGGTGTGCGCACTACCTTTGACAGAGGTAAGACTGTCACCCATGCACTGAACTTCTTTGTCCTTAACAAGTGCCCCTTCGACACTGTCCTTGGCTTGGGATGGCTGCAGTCCCAATGCGAATGGACCAAGTGGAAGGAATCACTCTTCATGGTCAAAGATGCTCAGGGGAACGAGCTTCATGTCCTCTTGGATGAGAAGCACGAATCCCCAGTGACTTTTCTGAATGCATTGAAGTTCTGCAAGAAGTGGCGCAAGCACAAAGAGGAAGAACAGTTGTATGTTGCCTTTGTTCGTTCTGCTCATGTGCCTTCTACTTTGCGGCTAATACCACTACTACTTTGATTGATAATCCTACTTCTGGTACTTCTACTACTAGCACTTTTATCTCTCTATCCTCTAATAGTCTCGGTCGTTTCTATACGCGACTTGCGACCGGACCTTGGAGATCCTTTTGCTGACTCCCCACCCCCACCTGTCCCATCAGACATCCAAACCCTCCTCGATCGGTTCCGGAAGTCTTGGCCTTGTCACGTGGAGTCCCCACGCGACCGGTTCGACACACCATCGAGTTGGTCGAGGGTGTTGTTCCTCCAAAGGGTTGCACGCCGGCGAGTTGGAGGAACTCCGGTGACAGATCGATGAGATGATTGACAAAGGGTGGATCAAACCAAGTGAATCTGAATTTGGTGCTCCTGTGTTGTTCGTGCCAAAGAAAGGAGGCAAACTCCGCATGTGTATTGACTATCGCGGTCTAAACCACATCACGAAAAATAACGTTTATTCATTGCCTCGCATAGACGATTTGCTTGATTTTGCAAGCGGGTGCAAGATCTTCTCCAAGATCGATCTCAAGTCTGGCTACCACCAGATTGAAGTCGATCCTGCGAACCAGCACAAGACTGCATTCAAGACACGCGACGGGCTTTATGAGTTCACCGTAATGCCCTTCTGTCTTACGAACGCACCAGCCACTTTCCAAAGCCTCATGGACAAGGTCCTCCGCGAACAGATTGGCCGGTTTGTGGTAGTGTACCTGGATGACATTCTGATCTTCAGCAAGTCTATGGAGGAACACCTCAAGCATCTTGAGGAGGTGCTCGCTATCCTCAAGAAGACGCATCTCCATCTCAACTTGGAGAAGTCTGAGTTTGGGAAGGATAGCGTCATCTATCTTGGGCACCGGTTGTCTGCTGCAGGCTTAGAGCCTGAGTCAACCAAGATTGAGGTTATACGTGATTAGCCTCAACCTGCGAACATTCGCGAATTGCATTCTTTCTTTGGTCTCGCGTCGTACTATCGGAAGTTTGTACCCCGTTTTTCTTCATTGCTCGTCCGTTGTCACGACTAACCAGTAAAAATGAGTCTTATTCCTGGGATGCCGCGTGCACGGAAGCTTTTCAAGCTCTCAAGGAAGCCTTGGTAAGTTACCCGGTACTCCGCATTGCAGATCCCAAACTGACCTTCGTAGTTACTACGGACGCAAGTCAGTATGGAATCCGTGTAGTGCTGCAGCAAGATGACGGCGATGGCCTCCGGCCACTCGAGTACTACAACAAACGAATGCCCAGCGTAAAGGTAGCCACTTCCACCTACATGCACGAGCTCTACGCTTTGCGTATGGCGTTGGATCACTGGAAACATTACCTTTTGGGACGCCACTTCAAAGTATTCTCAGACCATGAGACCTTGAAGTGGATCAAACAGCAGACTACTCTGTCCCCTACCTTGCTTCGCTGGTTCCACGAGATTGACATTTTTTTATTTTGAATTAAGACACAAAAAGGGTTGTTATAATCGAGTCGCTGACGCACAGTCTTGCCACCCTGAATACATGACTTGCCTAGTGAAATCCTACGACCTTCGGAAGAAACTGAAGGAGGAGCTCGTAGAGTAGACAGCCAAGGATCTGGAGCTTAGCTCCATCCCTGAGCAGCTGCGGGCTGATCCTAGTAGTCAGCCTGATTTCCATGAGTATGGAGGACTGCTTTTTCGTCGTTACGGGAACCATGACCGTTTGTGTGTGCCAAACCATGAGCCTCTCCGCACACACTTTCTGGACCTGGCTCATGGCTGGAGCGGGCACTTCGGCATGGCAAAAATGTACGCTAACCTGCTGAGACAGTTTGATTGGCCTTGCATGAAAGGGACTGCTGAGAAATTTGTGGCTGAATGTCAAGTCTGTCAACGAATCAAACCTTGTAGACAAAAGCCCATGGGGCTACTCACACCCCTGCACATTCCTGATGGTCCCGGGGAGTCTGTCTCCATCGACTTCACTGATATGGGTAAGGTAAGCAAGAACGGGTATTCACAAGTCATGGTGATTGTTGACCGATTTTCAAAATTTCTCAATCTGATTCCTTTACCGCCCCACGCCCCAACAGATCTAGTGATTCGCGAATTCCAACAGAAATATCTACTGCAATTCGGAACCCCAAAGACTCTTATGAGCGATCGGGATCCGCGTTTCATTAGCACTGAATGGAAGGATTTCACGTCCCACCTATGAATCAAACTGTGCATGACATGTGGCCGACACCCCGAAGCCAACAGTTTGGCTAAGGAGATCAACCAGACTATATTCCAACTTCTCCGTGCGTTGATCATTCCGGATCAGGAAACATGGGATGAAGAGTTGTATTCTATCAAGGGGTTGTACAACAACTTTGTCCATTCTGCCACCGCCATGACACCCAACAGGTTGCACAACGGTTGGCAGATCCGTAATCCGCTCTCCTACTTATTCCCTGAGCAGTCAGTTGGCCTAACACCCGGCAGGCCCGGCTTCAGGGCTAAGTATGATCGCTTGCTCAAAGTTGTTGTTGCAGCTATGACCAAGCGACAGCATGCCATGATCCACCATGCAAACAAAAAGCGCCGACCATCGGAGATCCAGGTAGGAAGCTATGTCTGGGTGATGATGTTTGAATTCTCAGAGGAGGAGGGAGTCTCACGCAAACTCCTCCCACGATACTACGGGTCTTGGGAAGTTTTGGATGTAATTGGGGAAGATCACTTTGGCCCTTCGTACGTTGTAGACGTGCCAGCGCACCTGCGCACATATCCTATGTTCCATGCATCTAAACTGTACCTCGATCGTGATGCCGGGACATTCGATTACCGCGAAGATATGATCCGTCGCCCAATCAAGGGCGGGCATGAGATAGATAGAATTAAACAGCATGTAGGTAAAGGGAGAAACAGACAGTACCAGGTTCATTTCATGTATCACCCATTAGATGATCTCTACTGGATCTCCAAACAGGAACTGCTACACAGTGCACCGCGCGTTGTTAAGGCTTACGAGCGACAGATCGCCGCTAACGCCACATCGAAGATCTCAGCAAGGCTCTCTGCAACAGAGTATTCCAGGAATCTCTTTGCCTTGCTCGCCTACGATGCGTTTGCCAAGGACTCAGAATGAGTTACTCGCTCGAAGGGACCTCGCTCTTGAGGGGGGGGTAGTGTGATAACCCCTCCAAACACGGACTGAAACACACAGCTGATTTCTGAGTTTTGCTCATAGACTGAATGCCCTACTGAGTTCCCCGCCTGCTAAGTCTGTGTGTGTGTGTGCTTGTTGGACTGCATGTCTGTCTGAGTGTTGGTTGGCTTGCGAGTGTGACCGTGCCTGTCTGAGTGCTGGTTGGTATGAGTGTGTGTGTGTGTGGCCCGTCAGGGCACTTGTTCGTTCGTTGGGCCCTCAGGGCCGGTACTTACCTGTGGCCTTGGCTTCGAAGGGTTGCAGCAGCGAAAAAACACTCAAGTAGTGGGTAGGTCGGTACCGCACCCGGCAGGGGGGTAAATATGCAGGTACCGGAGGTCGAGCAGAAGAAGACAAAAGTGGCATTTTTAGAGGCCGGTAGTGTAGGCTAGGTCTAGCGGGTACCAGTCTGAGTCTAGCGCCTGTAGGGGCAATATCAGAGTCTGCAATGATGTTCCCTCCAAAAGAGGAGGAGGTACCGGTTGCTTGGGAAGGCCAGCGGCCTGGAAGTCACCGCCCGAGAGGCAAAGCAGGCCACTATATCTTCCGGCCGGGCGGAAGACCCGGCCTTTTTTTCGGTGTGCAAGTTTGGCGACACACTGGTGGAGCGCTGGAGGGAGCAGCGCTGGGTTGGAGCTGCGTTGCTGGGGAGGAAGAAGAAGGACTAGAGGGAGGAAGGAGGAAGGAAGGAGGAAGGGGGAGGAGCGCCAGCGGTACTTACCTGGCTATGGTGGCAGTCATCTTCATCACCTTAGTGGGCGCTGCAGCAAGAAGTCCCCAGCTGGGGAGAGCCACACCAAGAAGCTTCAGGGCAGGGTTGGGCATGGTGGCCTGAGTCCGAGCAGCCATAGCTGCTTTGTGTTGTCCTTTGGGCATCGGAGCAAGGCCTAGTAGTCCGCCATAGCCTCGGCCTGTGAGAGTGAATTGTGGGAGGGGCGGCCATGGCTATGGTGGACCTTGAGTGATACCTGCAGTAGAAGAGGGACTCAGACGTGATTCTGGACCAGTCATTCAACATTGTATTATTATTTATTGTATGAATAAAAGGAGGAGGAGATTGTTGGGCAAAGAAGAAGAGCCTTGTCATTGTCTTTACTGGTGTACATCTTCTTCTTCTTCTTTCTTACTTCTTCTTCTTCTCCTAATCCTCTCTCTCCTCTCAAGTTCATTCATTTCTTTCTGCAATTGGATGGCATTGTACTTCCCTATGGATGTGTATCTCGAAATTGGCCAGGGTCATAACAGGAATAAAGACGGATTGTCAAGGACTCTATATACCGATTTCAAACACTTTCTTCTGTCAAAGTCGTTCCCTATCATAGTCTCGAGGATCAGGAGGACTTCTTTTGCCGTGCCCGTAGGCGAGTTGCATATGGACATTACGAGGGCGACCTGGCCTATCATGAGGTTGATAGATTGGTTGATTGGTCGGTTAGAGTCCATTCTGATGTACTTAATTACAGGGAACGGGAGGTTCCTGGTCTTATCGAACTTAGTAGTCCGGAATCTCCCAGAAGCCTCACAGAGAACCGAAATGTCGACATTCAGGAACTCGGTCTTGAGTCCAAATAGACTCTTTTCAGGCCCTTCAGTGAATAATTCTGTTTGGTTTTTTATCTCAATGATATCCAGGGGATAGATCCAAAAAAGGTTTGTATTATTTCGTAGCTGACCGGGATCCAGGAACTTCATAATTAGAGGGTTGTTGATTACATGAAGATCATCAATATATCGGTAACAGTAGTTAAAAAGGCTGGCCAGAGCGGGATTGTTAGAGGCGAGGATCCTTCTTACCATCAGATACTCATACTTCAAAAAAAATAGAGATTGCACCAATTTGGTGAGGATGGCAGACCCATAGGGATGCCTCTTACTTGTCACCAAACAGTCCCGCCAAGAGTGATAAAACAATGTTCCATCAGCCATGATCACAACTTTATTACCATCGGTTCTGACAGAGTGAGTTCGTTATCAGAGGTGGTTGAAGTCGCATTAGTTGTACGGCAGGATACAGTACCATTGTCTCTGATCCGGCAGCAGATCCATGAATGGGAGCATTGTTTTCTCATCTCTTTGAATGTCAGCTTCACAAAAAATTTAACCGCATTAGGTAACCCATCTTCAGAATCATCAATGGGAATATTCTCATAGCATTTCGTAATATCCGCAGAAAACATAGAAAAGACGTGCTGCGGTAGATTAAACAGATACTCATGAACAAACTCAATGATCCGCCAGAGATGGGTATCC
The DNA here is from genome assembly GCA_003427395.1 of Chara braunii. Lineage (NCBI taxonomy): Eukaryota > Viridiplantae > Streptophyta > Charophyceae > Charales > Characeae > Chara > Chara braunii. The sequence continues at coordinate 1,655,733 of BFEA01000147.1, read as the reverse complement.
ACCCATTGAAATCTTTTAGCAGCACCCATGATCTCGCTGCAATGTGTCATGACAAAGGGAGTAAGGGTTTTCAGGACTGCATCACACAAAGTGGTTGGGACGGTCAGGAAGGTAGACGCAGCATTTGCCAACCATCTGAACGTACCTTTATGTTGTTTGAAGATGGCCATGATGTAGGGGACTTCCCTGTTTTCGACCTGCAAGGAAGGCAGTAAGGTGGAAAGGGATATTGTTGCTTCCTCAACAATCTCCTGGGTGGAACACTTACAGATGCAAAAATTAGGGCAATTGAGTCTCTCCAAGGCAAGAGCCCTAATGAGGTTCTTGCAGACAAAGAACGGGGTGTTAGAGGTTTTATCTGTACCAGCGACGAACAACGAGGAGGTGAGGAAATTCACTTCAAACCTGAACTGCGGACTATCCATAACTTTTTGTGTCCGGCATATGCCTTGGGAGTGTCGCTGTTGAAGCAGATTGCTCAGTTTTTCCATGACCTCCATGGTAATCTTCTTGACTAAAGCAGGTAGGATAAACACCCTACTGGTTAGCCACGTCATAACCTTCCGAACCACCCTTTCATATTCTCTCAGGGCCGCACGAGGGCAAAGGGGAAGGGGGGGGATGTGGTTCATGCCCAGGCTGAGGAGTCTCTCGACCTTTGGGGTAGATCCAACCCTGGGGTTGAGGGACAAGACATGAGAGGAGGGGACAGGTGTGGGTTGTGCCATGCTTACCGTACTGTGACAGTGAAAAGGGGAAAACCTCTTGGAGGTACAAGGACAGGTTTCGGCTTCAGTCATAGTCTCATACCATTCCCTTAAATGGAAGTTCCTAAACACCTGAGCCGGTCTGTAGATGGTTTTTGCAATGGCATCCTCGTATACCCATCCAAACATTGCCCCCGCAAAAACTGAAAGCACAGGGACCCCCACGTAGCATTGGAGGACAGATTCCATAACCAGCCTGAGATTAACCCTCTCCATGACCTTGTTTACATAACGGATATGGAAGTAAGTTTCCTTCGCATGAGAGCTCTCATTCGACCTCCATCTCATTCTGCCCGAAGGTCCCGGGACCAGGGATCCCCCTGTATTCTGCACAAAAAATAAACAATAAACAATAAACAAGGTACCTGATGAGTGCTTATGCATCCTTGAACTTGGAGACCAAAGCAAGCCTGGGGCTCCTCCTCGTTGGAGACTTGATGACCAAAGGCGGAAGCGAAACCCTCATCCCAGTGGCGCCAACAGTAGTGAGAGTAGAGTTAGGGGGGGATGAGGAGGAGGGAGAAGTGGCGACAGGGGGGGTGGAGGGATCGACCGTGGAAACCTCCTCACAGGGCTTAACAGTTGGGGCCAGGGCCTCTGCAATCGTTTTCTGCTTCTTGCCCGGCCTCGGGTTGGAAGATCCAACCTCCTTCCTCTTCTCCACATACTTCGATGGGAGGAGCATCTTCGCACAGGTCTTGGGGAACTTCCTGTTTGCCCATTTTTGTCCTTGCAGAATTGCGGCAGGACTTTTCGAGGGATCCTCGATAATGGTTGTGGCCAGGGTCATCATGATATCCCGCATATGCAGGACAGTGATAGACGCGCGGATCAAGGGTCTCCAGCTATCAGCGAGGTGGTCAAGCATATTCCTAACCCTCGCTCTGAGCGTGGGACCAGTAGGGAAAAACACATCCCCGTTAGCAAAAACGTACCATAAAAAATGATTGAACCATGCAGGGCCGGCTCCGCAGTCCGTGCCCGAGATTGACGCGCATTTGCATTTAAAGTACAAGCGACCATAATTCCAAACCTTTTTGAGTTCGTTCAACGCATTCGAATTCCTGGGAGGGGCATTGCTCTTCATCGCGATGAACGGTTCTGGATGTCGGCACTTGGTTGGGTCGATCTCGTGCATCGGGGGAAAATTGACCCCGTCGCCTTTAAAAGGCAACTTCGCGTTGGGTAACTCTAGGACATCGTCTAACGCTCTCTTAAGACAGTACTGCAGTTCCGCTTCCATAGCCTTGGCCATGAAGCGGAAGCCCGAGACACCGAAAGGCGCACAGTGGTTAAAGGTATCTAAAGACCAAAGGCGATTCTGAAAAGCGAGACTCATCGACTCCACCCATCTGGACGACGCGAGTGGCAGGAATGCATTCCTAGTGAACTTCGACACCTCTACCTTTTTCTCCGACTTCTTGAGCGCCGCCCTTGCTAACATTCTCTCCTCCTTCTGTTTCCTCAAAAAGACCCTCTCCACCTCCGTCATCTCCTCATCCTCCTCATCATCAGACATGACTACCTCCTTCTTCTCCAAGCCGATGCTACAGGCACGTTTTTTGTGATATTCGGACTGTGCTCCCCAAAGTCGGATGAAAACGTGCTCCAAGTCAAGAGATGCATGTTCGATCGTTCTATCCTCATGTAGGCCCTCTTCCCTGATTCGGGGGATGTTCGCCACTTTCTCATTGACGAGATCGACAGACGAGTTTCTGTTGTGCTTGTGGGTCCAGATGAGATCACACCAGTCCGAAGACAGGTATTGGATCAATGGGAAGGAGTCGGGTAAGGTGGAGATTGACCGGTTCCTAACCAAGACCATCACATCACGGGGTGCAATGGTTATCAAGGATTGGATAGGGGCCGGGATAGGAGGAAATGCAATGAGCCACCCTCTTTCCCCCATAATGAGTTCCTGATGCCATCCGACCGTGTATGCTTGGCCCTGAAACAAACACACGGGACAACATACGGTGTTACTTCACAAACACAATTACGGTACTATAATATAGTTCCCTAAGTACCAAAGGCGAGATCCATAAAAGACCAATGCAAACAGGAGTTCCAAGCAAAGGTGGCCAGAGTGAGATAAGGGGTTTCATCCCTTAGGGGGACCCCGCATAGGGCTACTTACCCTAGGAGTGTGTGTGTGTAGAGAACATATAAACATCACCCCAGCGACCAAGCTTCACACCGGACAGACCTTTACTGCACTCCAACCAGCACGATGACTCATGGAACCACCCAGTCCTAGAGACTAGACATGTCACCGGAGAGTGCGTTTTCAAAGATCAATTCACGCTCGAGTAGGCACTGAGAGCTCTAGGTAAAGGGAGGGGGGCATCACTTATTGGGAAGGTAGCGACAAAAAAGCCAAGAAATGCAACTAGGACAACACCTCGGTGCTTCAGTTATGAAAGCTCAAACGGAGTCGCTTTATACACAGAGATTCACGCGAGAACCCTGATTACTTCGGGATTAACGGCAGCACCCGATTGTTGTTACACAAAAAACAAACCTAGTATGATCGTAGGGGGCAAACGCCTCACAAATCATCTACAGACAGAATGATGAGCGCAGAACTCCTTATTCGGGCCATTTGGTAACTCCGAGCTTCATCAACATACAGTTTTTGGAAGGAACATTCACCACAACTTCTAGAGAGTAATTACATATTCAGATGAGAGGTAAGAGTTTTTAACGGAGCAGAAATCCTCTCGTAACCACAGAATCAAATGTCCACTTAGAAGAGTATTACCCAAAGCTCCAAGGTCGACCATCCATTACACCAGTAACCCCTCGCGTCCCATTACGTCCCATATGCCAACACTATCTAGCCCACGGCGCAATCCTCGACACGACCCCTCAAAGCGGGGGACTCATCACAAGCAACACGCTCTCATATGCTTGCGAAGAAGGGCAATCACCACATTCAAAATTATATATGACTGTTCACTCACAAGCCTCCAAAACCACTGCATCAACAATCCGAGTAGCTCGTCAGACACACGACCCATCCCACAACCCCTTCGTGTGTAATCATCCTCAAACGATGTGATCGGTAACCGGCGAGATCACGTCTCGACTCCAGAAAGGCAAGGTAAGCAAGAAAAGCCATCAAGAAGGCGGTGATGCAAGCAGAGATTGCAATGGCGAAATCCGCATCCATGGTGTGGAGCGGCACTAAGCCTCTAGACCCGCTGCTGGTCATACTTGCTTCCTCGATTATATCTTCAATCTCTTCACGGGTCTACCTATCATCTCCTAGGTCAGCACATCACATCAAAACAAAACATCAAGTCAGAGATGGGGGAAACGTGGGTAAGTTATCAACGAATAACGGAACGCAAGAATCGTACCCGGGACATACGAAATTTGTGTGAATTCTCATAAGCTATTTCCCAGGACCCATTCATCATGTCAACCACAAACAGGGTGGATGCTAAGTCCAGCTAGGGAAGCAGGGTGTATTGGCTAGGGAGTAGTAGCTAATAGTCCCTAAAGCAAGCTTTTCGTTGTTTGGCCACTGAACAGCTCATCAGAGGGGATGAAGATAGCACAATCACCCACGTTTGCTAGTAATAGCTGCAGATCCACACCATCATTGAGCGGAGGAAGTCGAGGGGAAAGGGAAAAAAGCGGGGGTAAAATATCAAGACGGAGGCATTACCGAGCTGGACTGTGAGGGTTGGAGCAGGTCCTCAGCGTCCAGCATCTCCTCAACCGTCGTGAGGGAGTTCGCCATGGTGTTTCCAGAGGAGCGTACAAGGAAGAGAGTGCGCGGTCATAGCAGATGGAAGAGTAGGAGATCAACGAAAATTACGCGCGGCTGTAGCGGACGAAGGGTGGAGGACGGCGCAGTTCCGCCGGGAGAAAACAGTAGCGTTTCGTCGACGGGTTGCGACATCCTTTTCGGTAGCGGTGGTTCCGCCCCGTAGAGCTCAGAGGAGAATGGTACTCCTATTGATTGTTAAAATAGTCGGGGAGCGGGGGGGTCCGCCGACCTATAGGAATTAATCCATTTGGTTCCAACCCGGATTGCCAGGCCTACCTCTGGGGGCTTGCCCTTTCGGTAGGCTATATAGGGTCCGAGCTCTGGAAACTCCTCGGGGGACCATAAAGGGATACAACTAGTGAGGGGAAAAAACTGGACAGGCTTCTTCTGCGGGGGCCTACCCCCTATATTAAAATAAACCCGAAAGGATTTTAACTTAAAAAACAATTACGCATGGAAGAGGTTAAAGAGGTCTCTTATTAAAAAAAACTTCTCCTAAGAGGGTAAAAGTCCTTAAATAACAAATATTGGGGAAAAAAAGTTTTTTTTGAACAAGCCAAAACTTAAAAATTGAAAGAGGTTGGTCAAAAAACCGAAGGGTTTTTTTCAGGGGACTGACTCCCAGCGTGTGTGTGTGTGTGTGTGTGTGTGTGTGTGTGTGTGTGTGTGTGTGTGTGTGTGTGTGTGTGTGTGTGTGTGTATGTATGTATTTGTATTGGTGTGTGTATGTGCGTGTGCGTGCGCGTGTGCGTGTGTGTGTGTGAGAGAGAGAGAGAGAGAAAGAGAGAGAGAGAGAGAAAGAGAGAGAGAGAGAGTTTTCCATCGATAGGATGAGCAGCGCACGCCAACAGGTAAGTCTCGAACACCGCGGCTGCCCTCAAGGCTCACGCTACTTTCATCGTT
>BFEA01000147.1:1636341-1649049 GCA_003427395.1 Chara braunii | reverse complement strand
GCCGGGGGCCTGCCCTGCAATGTTTCCAGCCTTGTTCAGTGCTTACTTACGGACCTCTCTGCCCACAGGGCGACCCTCGGTCCGAGTCCCGCCGTGGTGATCCCAAAACCTGCGTGCTCCCACCCTCTGTTAGGCTCGAATGGTTTCGATGGTTTTAAGCGGAGGGCCAGCGCTCTCAAGCTATCGGGCTCGCCGAGCCACGGCCCGACTTTGACCGTCACTTCGTACTCCAAACCTGGACTCGCCTCGAGAGTCGGGCACGCCCAACAGCCCAAGTCGGAGCCCACGTTGGTGTGTTGAATGCCCTTGGAAGGGCTAATTGTGGCTCGGGTTCGCCTCAGTTCGCGCTTCCACTCCCCTTCTTATGCATGCGCAAGCCCTTGTGTAGAACCCAACAGTTCACAAACCAACCTTTTGCTCAAAAAAGAAAGAGGGACGATGAGGGAGCCCTTTGAAGGAGTAGTTCCGTGAATAATGCCAGAGCGCCGAGACGCTTTCAACATCTAGCAACTGCTCTGCGGACGGGAATCATCCGCCCGCCATACTCACGAAAAGAAACACGGCTCCGCCCGGAACCACCTTTGAGGCCCGAAAACAGCCACTGAGTTGCGGCTTGCTCCCCCCCCCTCCTTATCTGGCTTATCTCCCTCCCCCTTTCGTTCCCTCTATCCCTACGAAGGCAGGTATGTCGGGTCAACACCTCCCGCAGGTCTCTCTCTCTCTCTCTCTCTCTCTCTCTCTCTCTCTCTCTCTCTCTCTCTCTCTCTCTCTCTCTCTCTCTCTCTCTCTCTCTCTCTTCCTGCAACAAGAAAGGTGAGCCCTTACAGAAGTGGAAAGCGCACACTGATGTCAAGCAAACTCAACAGCGACATCCCTCTCTCTTTCTTTCCCTCAAAAAAGAGAAAAAAAAAAGAACGCATTACGAGGAACGAAAGCAGCAGACTGACATGAGACGAGCTAACGACGACTTCTCTCCCTTTTTTCCCTTTTTCTGAAATGAGAACCCGTACTCTTTGAGGGAAGAAAACCGCTTACCAACGTAAGGCAATCACATCGGTGTGAGACGGGCTCAACAACCACATCCCTCTCTCTTTTTCTTCCCCCAGGAAAACACACATTACAAGTAACTAAAGCAGCATCCCGTCTTGAGACGAGTTAACGACGACGTCCCTCTTTCTTCTTCGGTGAAACTGGAACATGCCCACTCGGAGGCGCGAGAGCAGCGGGCTGAAGCGACAAAGGTCAACAACGGCGTCTCTCTCTCTCTCTCTCTCTCTCTCTCTCTCTCTCTCTCTCTCTCTCTCTCTCTCTCTCTCTCTCTCTCTCTCTCTCGACTTGTTCAACAACCACGTCCTTCTCTATTTCTTCCCCTCAAGAAAACGTAAATTATGAGTGCCCAAAGCAGCTTCCCGACGTGAGACAACGTGCCCCTTCCTCCTTCAATGAAGCAGGCACAAGCCCGCTCGGAGACCCGAAAGCAGCGTTCTGAAGCGAGACAGGTTACCGAAGGCACCCCTCCCTCTCTCTCTCCCTCTCTCTCTCTCCCTCTCCCTCTCTCTCTCTCGACCGTGGGTGTTTTATCGAGCTCCTTTCTCGATCCTGCGAGTGCGCTGCCCCGCTCCCCTCTTCCACCCTTCTAGTCGAGCCCATATCCCCTCTCGGGGTCGCTTCGCGAGCGCAGGCCCCCGATGGCTGGTCAGCACGCTATTCCCCCTGCTTCCGTCGAACGCTTCGTGATACTCCCAAAGCGCTTCCCCATTCTATCCCTCACTCGACCAACTTCCCCCTCTCCCGTCCTCTCGGGAGCCTGTTCCGTAGCGGGTGCGACCGCGAGCCCCGGATCGATTTCGTGCATCCGAGTGCGCACCCGCAATTTCGTACGCCTGAGTGCACAAGTCGCAACTCCGTTCACCCGAGTGCGCAAATCCGTACGCCTGTGCCCCTCTGTCCTCTTTTCTTCCGTTCGCCTCTGTCTTATATACTCTCCTTTCCTCCTCATTCTTCCTTCGCTTCCTTCCCGCAGGCTCTTCTCTTCACGGATTGCCAAATTTTGAAAAGTCCGACGAAATTTTTAACTTCCCGCTTCTTTTCTACCTTTGTCTCCTTTGTTCCCTTTCCCTCCAGCTGATCCGTCTCAACCTCCCTCTCCCAATGAAATCCTTCCCTTCGTCGCTGCTTCGGATTTTCCAATGTGGTGATCAATCCCTGGTGCGCACTGTTTCTCCATCACCCGCCTTCGATCACCGCATTGATACGGGCGCAAACGGTTACAGCGAGCCAGAGCTAACTTTCTTGGTGACTTTCAACTCCCCGCCTATTCTCTGCCTCCGCCTCCTTTGTTCCCTCTCCCTCCAGCTGATCTGTCTCAAGTTCTCAACCTCCCTCTCCCAATGGAATCCTTCCCTTTGCCGCTGCTTCAGACTTTCCAATGTCACAATGTGGTGATCAATCCCTGGTGCGCACTGTTTCTCCATCACCCCCGCCTTCGATCACCGCATTGATACGGGTGCAAACGGTTACAGTGAGTCGGAGCTAACGTTCTTGGTGACTTTCAACTCCCCGCCTATTCTCTGCCTCCGCCTCCTTTGTCCCCTCTCTCTCTAGCTGATCTGTCTCAACCTCCCTCTCCCAATGGAATCCTTCCCTTCATCGCTGCTTCGGATTAATTCTTCCAATGTGGTGATCAATCCCTGGTGCGCACTGTTTTTCCATCACCCGCCTTCGATTACCGCATTGATACGGGCACAAACGGTTATCGCGAGCCGGAGCTAACTGTCTTGGTGAGCCGACCGTTCAACTCTCTCGTGCTTGCGTTTCTCGTGCGACTGTTTCTTGTGAGCAAGATAATTGGTTCGACTACCAAGGTTTTTCCCAGGGGCGCGCGACTGCTGCCAGCTTGCCCCCAACCCGTTTTGTCTCCTTTCTCCAATTGGCCCCGGCTGCTCGCGTTTTCCAGAACCCACCTCGGTTTTCGCACCGAGCTTCCATAGAACCCCTCCCCCCCAGAGAAGGAGCTCAATTCAAGTGATGAGGTACTCCCTTTTTGGATCCGACTTCCGGCCATTGTCTCACCGGGAGGTCGTTCGCCTTCACCATCTTGCGGCCTACTTGCTCAAGACCTTACACGGTGAGTATACTGACTAAAGTTGATCCAATGAAAAACCCAACCGACCGAAAACAGTTGTCCCCCGCACCGCCCTTGATCTTTTTCCTTGTCAGAAGCCATTCCTCGAACGGGTGCGGTTGCACGGGTCCCACTTCTCCGACGACAAATCCGACCAGTACCCAGTAGGCCGCGAAGAATTGGTAGCGCAATCAAAATTGGACGGTTGCGGCCTACCAGTAGGCGGAGGTTTTTTGCGTCGGGGGGAGTGGCAGTTTAAAAGTGGATGTCGCACAAAATATACAAGTTTGCACAGCTACATATGTGATGCGGAGGGGGTTCCAAAATTGTGCAACATCCAAGGCGTACGCAAAAGAGAGGAGCAAGGAATCTGAAACGTAACTAATTACCAACACGAAGAGTAATTATATCAACCGATTAGTCCGTCAAAATCATGGTCTCTGGTTCAAAGAAATATCTTCAGGGTGCATGTCTTCATCGGCTCAATTTGTCAAGGATCATACCACTGTTAGCCGACTAGTCAATCCATGTAGCTAGTAGCTACAATAGCTAGTAGCTACATGACTGTTAGCTACATGGATGACTAATCCAAACCTTCGTCGGCTCAATTTGTCAAGGATCATCCCACCATCTTCCCCAAAGGCTAACATTCACGCTTCACTCTCAGGATAGACGTCATGATAATCACGAGGATAAGGAAAAGAAAAAAAACAAGGATGATTAGGATGTTCAGGAAGTGGAGGAAGATAGGGATCAAGTTCAGGGCCATTGTCTGGAACAACAAGATAACGAGGTTTGCGATGATATTGACGCAATCAATGTGCACGCACAAAGTGACAAACTGTTACTCAAAAAAATGATAAAAATTTCAAATAAAGAGAGGGGAACATATTCAAGATATCATCTCCTAGTGTCGGTTCGCTGGCAACGACGGGAACTGTGTCGTCGCTAGTATGCAGTAAACTCTTGGTAGTTGAGCTATCTCCATGCTACCCGGGCCGTGATCACAAAATATGCATGGTCATTTTGTCCTTCCTCAAGAAACCCGATCACAGACCTGACTTTTATAAACTCAATGCCTTCGTCTTGCAAGAGCAAACCATTCATAGTTATATTGCGTACTGCAACAAGAAATAGACTAGTTTAATGACGGTTTGTTCTATCAGGGTAGAAAATCCCAAAAATATTTCAAACTTTTAGCAGGCTGAGCCAGAAAGCATCAGCACGAGATGGAAATTCACCAAAAACTGCAGCAACTTGAGCACCAGGATCAATCGAATAACTCACACAGTGTCTAGCACACAGAGTCGGGAGAGTATTCAGATATACAGATGTTGCAACAACGACTCCATACCTTTGCCACACAACGTTGGGAGGGCACACGTATAAGAGGACCACTGTCATGGAACAGCGATTTCGTCAAAACGGACATCTCTTTTTTTTTTTTTTGAAATTGAAAATCCAAACTGCAGCCAAAATTTGATGAAATTTTGGGTAGGGCATTCTGAAAAGCCCTACCCCCTCGATGTTTCTGGACTCAGCCAGAGTCCACATACATCCAGGGGGTATGGCGTTCTGAAAACGCCGTACCCCCCTGGATGTCTCTGGACTTCGGCTGAATCCAGATACATCAAGGGGCAACCCAAAAATTCATCAATTTTTGCCCGCAGTTTGGACTTTCAATTTTGGCGAAAATGGACCAGGACATTATTTTCATGTTTCACCTATCCTTGAATCACCTACACTAAAAGGGCTCAAAACTCGTATTTTCCAAAATTTTCAAACGTTTCGTTCAAACCCAACATTTCCTTTTATTGAGTTTTCACGAATTTTATATTTTTCGTACAAAAAATAAAAAATGTTCGTTTTGATGAAATCGTTGTTATGGCATCAAACGGAAGGAACAATGGATCAAACACTCTTTAGCATGGCCCGTGCACTCTCGCGCAGAACAACAATAGAAGTGCTATATGATCTGCATACTGGAAATCAGAATATTGTCATCGCCTCCCCTCATTACACGCAGATAGCAAGGTCCTTCTCTAAGGACCTGTTTACTTCAGGGTGCGTCCGACAGGAGAGGGAGTTTGGGAGAAAGAAATTGAAACAGGGGATTCGTGAAAACCTCACAATCGGAGAAAACCTAACATTTCTTATAGAATGAAAAAGTAAAAGTCAAACTGTTATTTTTTACACAAAAAGATAGCGTTTTTAATCGTTTTGCGATAAAGGAGGCAAAAAATCAGGTGAAAAGTCTAGCGTTCCTCAAAATGTGCAAGAAAACCCTTCCTTGCAAAATGTTTTTATATGACTATAAGTCATTCTCAATAGATTGGCAAAAAAACAGAGTTCAAACAAGGTAATTGTTAAGGATGACAAGACAAACTTGAAAGATGTAAAAAAAACGTGTTTTGGTGAATACTCATTTATAGGACTATAAGTCAGTTTCCGCAGTTAGGTAAAAACCAAGCTCTCCATAAAATAATTTATAGGACTATAAATCACTTTTGAACTTAACAATAAATTTGAATAAAACCTTTATCAAAAAATATATGTCATTTAAAATAAGAATACAAACAACTTTTGCCTCGGAGACACCTTGAAATTCTTAGCCAAACACGAGTTTAAAATAAAAATATAGGGGAAAAAAATTAAAACAAACAATAAAAAATAATATATTCGCCCATGTATGGGAAACCATGTTCAAGCGAATGTATTCACGAACAGGAGAACATGTTTGCGCGTTCGGAAAACCCCCGAGGCCCTGTCGAATCATCCAATTTTGTTTTGTTCAGTAGCGCTAGCTTAATTCAAATTTCGTCACTTTCTAGTACCCATCGGCGCCGCCTTTCGGGGTTTCCTTAGGGACCGATTCACTCTGCGTAGATTGACTGAACGCAGAAACCCTTGAACTTTCGGCGATCATGTTTTTCGCTTGATTTTTTGTTACTCATGTCAGCATTCTCACTTCTGATATCTCCAACTGTTTTCACAAACAGCCTTCTTCAACTTTCATCGTGCTACACATTTTATAGGACTATAAAAACATTTTGTTTTTATAACAAAAAATCAGGATATTTCAGTTCTTGAACCTACGGTGCTTCACCAGGTCATGATTTTCTATGAAAAAAACCGTTTTTTTCCTCGCCCCCTCCAGTGGTTCTGAAAAATAAATTTTCTGTTCTTTTTTTTGCGGATGTTTCACTTCGTGTAGAATTTTGTTCCTTGAGGGGACCTGAAAAACGTACTATCATAATCTTGAATAGATTTCGTACAAACCTAACAATTTGCTTTGTTAGGTTTTCACGAATGAGGACTTCTTGAAGGTTGAAACCATTGAAGAAGGCCCTGACAGACCAGCAGAAAATAACTTTGGATTGTCCTCTATCCAAGGAGGAAATCTGAACGGCGATGATGCAGATGGATGAAGAGAAGATGGGTTCCCTAAGGAGTTAAGGGAGACCAAGATGGTCCCGACCTCATGGAGTTTTATCGTCATGTGTGGGAAACGGGGCAGATGGGGGAATTGGTGGAGCAGGACATTCTCACCTTGTTGCACAAAAAAAGGGACACGATGGATATCAAGAACTACCGACCGATAACTTTGCTTACAACTGTTTATAAAATACTAGTGAAAGTTTTGGCAAACCGTCTTATCCCAGTCTTGGACGATGTTATCCACGTGACACAGACCAGGTTTGTCAAAGGGCGCAGGATCGAGGACAACATCCTACTAGTTAACGAACTTATCAAACTAACAAGGCAAGGCAAACAGAATGTGATTGTGGTCTTCGCTGACTTCCAAAAAACTTACGACTACGTGGACTGGCTATTTATGGACAGATGTATGGAAAAAATGAAGATTAGGTTTGTTTTCCGACGCTGAATCGAAATACTGCATCATAATGTCACCACAAGTGTTCGAGTTAACAGAAGGATAGTGTCAACCTTCCTGCTGCAACTGTCTGTCCGCCAAGGGAACCCTCTGGCACCCTTTCTGTTTATAACTTTGACGGAGGCGTTGGCTGCAAACCTCTGCGCGAACAAGGACCTGAGGAATTTGCAGATCTTGGTCATCCCTGAAGATGTGATTCTCATTTGTCCGATATTCGCAGACGACCTGACACTCTTGGTGGATGCCACCGCAGCAAACATCGTGGAAGAGATCAGGAGACTATTCGACCGGTTCACAGTGGTCTCAGACTTAAACAAAACCTTGGGGCGGTGGATCCACCATCAAGGGGTGCGCCCCTCGGAGTTGCCACGGGTCAAGTGGCTCCCGGAAGCATCTCTGGTCAGGGTATTGCGAATTATGTTGATGGCATTAGGTAAGCCTGCATCGAATGATGAGTGGAACCTTAAGCCCGCTTTAGAAAAATTAGCTCACTGGAAAGATCAAACCACCTCCTTAATTGTTAAGGCGTTAACAATCAACAGCGCAGTGTTGGTGAGCCTTTGGTACAAATCTGCGATTTGGACCCTCAGTAAGGAGGTCGTCCGATCGCTAAAGCGGCAGTCAACGGCCCTGCTGTAGAGAAGCAATGGTGAGCTCCCGAACATTATTAGCAGATTGGCCTGGTCATTTGTGATCCAACCCACTGACAAAAGGGGTATTACAACATTAATGGCTCGATAGGTTAAGAGATTGCTCTTCACTCCACATCTCCCATCGTATGCCCTTACGCTGTAACAAATAGCTAGATTGGCCTTACAAGCACCACAGGGGTGTTAACCTATTAACCTGGCTGGAAGATCGTTTTTGGACTATACCACGGCGTCCTTCAGCTGGTCGAGGCTGAAACCGAGATAAAATCTGGAAGGACTTGGCCAGGGACGACTTCTGGACCAAGTCCTAAGGGTCTGGGGCCAACTCCCGATGTCTGACAAACTCCCACCGACTAGGTGGGAAGAGGTGATGCGTCAACCCCTTTTTGGGAACAGGAGGATTACACACCGGTGCGGCAAGATGTATTGCAGCTCAAACACCTTGTGGAACAGCTGCGTCAAAAAAGGCATAATTTGCATCGGGAGGAACCATTTGTGCTCTTCTTCTTGCACAATTTGGTGGAGGAGGTCGGCCAGGAGCAAGAAGGAGAGGAGCGCTGTGTGTCCCACGAGATGGGAGAGGGAGTGGAGGGGGATAAGGAGTGGAGTGTTTGAGACTGTCTTCGTCTTCGCGACATACAAGCAGCAGTATCAAGCAACAGGGAGAGGTCGTTCATCTGCAGCAACGGGCTACAACGACAGGCATCATCATCATGGAGTTATTCGTCATCTTCATCGTTTTTATTAGCATCAACAGGGTAGGTTTCAACTTTAACATCATGTTTAGGGGGGTTGCGCGACACTCATCGTTAAAATTTCATCATGGGCGCTGCTCGCCCCTTTTAGTATCATCACCATCATCATCATCCGGTCATCAGCACTAGCAGCATCTTGAGTTAGTGCAGGGTGATGGGCGTGATCATCATCATAGTCATTATCATCTTAATCATCACTACCATTATCATCATCATCTTATCAGCATCATCATCATTACCAATATCATCATTATCATCATCAACAACATCACTATCAGATTCATCATCATTGACATCATTTAGTTTCACTTTAATATCATTTGTTCTGAATCGTTAGCATATTTGCAGGAATCATCACGATAATTACGTAATTTTGTTCCTTGACTATACTCTATAATAAATCCTGAGTTTTTTTTTAATTTTACTATCATAGCTTAAATCCTTATAGTTTTTCCGATAATTACTTTCTGCTAACTAAATTGGTGGGAGTAGTCATTTGTTCATTGGGCGCAAGGGGAAGGGGAATAATTGTAATAATTTTTACTGTTGCCCTGCGCCCTTTTCAACGGGTCCTTTTCAGAAAATTCCGACTTTATTCCTAGGTTGCATCGATTATTCTAGAAGGGCAGATTTGGGAGAGCGTGGTGGATAGGGAGCGCTATCCTGCAGGGGATTCACAAGGAGAGGGGTGAATGTCTCGAAGAGGGTAGAAGCGGAGTTGGGGGTTTGTGCTATTTCTGGGGCTGGGGTGGTGGGAGGGGTCAACATCGTCCTCGACGAGACGAGGGCATGTTTTAGGAGGGAACTGCGTGTCCTCGGGAACAGGGGTGGAGGGTGTTGGTCCTATATTGGGGCCGAGGGAGAGCGGGACGCTCGCCTCGGCGGGGGCAGTGTAGGGCTGAGGGGTTAGGGGGAGGGAGGGGTGATGTTCTTTTGAAGATTTCTAATCTTCCAGTCCAGTAATTTATTGTTTGCCTTTCGAGGAGGTTGTGGGAATAGGTGATATATGGCATGTCATCTTTGATCCTGCGTAGGGTGGTCGAAAATTCGGTGGCCCCTGAAGAGCGATGCTGGAGCAATGATGCCCGGAGCCGGAGCCAGGTAGCAACTTTGTGACCTAGCTTAGTGGGGGCGTGAGGCCTAGTAGAGAGATCTGGGGGGCTGTTTGCGGGGGCAGTCTCAGTGGTCATCGGGGGTCGTAAATGAAGCAATGCTGACCGGTGTTGGAGCAAGGTGGTGCAACTCTGTAACCCAGCCTCATGGGAGCATGAGGCCTGGAAGAGCTTCGGTTCGTGCTGAAAACGGCCATGCTGGTGGTGGTCAAAGGTGGATTGGATAGGTTTCACCTATCTGATTCGTGGTTGGGAGGCTTGTTGACACACAATTTCTGAATGTTTCAAAGTTTTTCTTTTCTTCAATTGTTCTTAGCCGAATCCGGGTAATGGCCCCGGTAGCTCATCCTTGTATTATGATAAGGGACGCTGGGCCCGGTTCTCAGCCGTGTTGCTCCCCACGAATAGATTGGAGCACCGTCTCTTTTCAAAAAAAAAAAAAAAAAAAAAAAGACATATAGGACTAAAGGACGAGGGGCTGGAAAACAGTGCCGCAACTAAGGGCCATACTAAAGCACTGTCACAATGTTGAAGAACATTGATTTGTTGTTCTTTGCTATCCTCCTAGACTGGGTGTGCATCCTGCCCAAAAGGTCGTGGCTAGCAAAAGGAGATTGGGTAGCTGCCCCGGGTGACCCGGAAAGTGTAGGAAATGTGGTGGAGGCACGCGCGAACGAAACGTTGGCTAACCTCTTCCACATAAGCAACCTGCAAGGATAATAAGCTCAATCGGTACACCCCAGAGTTGATAAGACAGTGGAGGAGTGTGGACATGCACAGAATCCGCATGCTGCGGGATAAGGATAAGGATATATGGATCGCATGCCAGCCAAATATCCCCATGTAAGAATTCCCCTTTGACCCCGAGGAGTGGCAGTGGACCCCTACATGAAAATCAGGTCGGTGGGGAATGTAAATTTAAAATTTGTATACCTTAACCGTGAAGGCTATGTACCAGCTGCTGCGACCAAATGTGAAAATAAAAGAAATGGTGAAGGTCCGATGGATATCTCATTTGAACGTAGGGATTGAGGCGATTTGCCCCGTCCATGGTTCACCACCACCAGGTCCATGCCAGCAAAGACGGCCTCGCTGCAGTGGCAGATAGAGCATCGTTGCCTGCCTACCAATGATTGGTTGATAGATCGTACATATATAGAGCAGAAGGGGCGGGCACTACTGTGGTGTAAATCGTGCCACACCGCCTTCCCCGCCATAGGATTCCTTAAACCAAACACATATTCATGCAATGTCTGGGGGCTGTCCTCACATGGCGATGGTGGGATAGGATTTGGACCCTGTTGGGCACTGGGTCCACCTGGCCATGGGATTGGAGGGCCCTGTTATGCGAGGCAGGGACCTCCCCCACGGACAACACTTTTGAAAACAACATGTCTAAGATAGGGAGGAGAGTGGTCATGTGGACCTTCTAGAGGAAATGTTGTATACATGCCATTGAGGGGGTCCGCATAGGTGGGGAGGAGGTAGCAGACATGATAAAACAATATATACAACACGAACTCATGGTGCAGTGGCAAAAAGTTAAAAACAAACTGGAGTTGTTTCACTCATCAAAAGACATGATACAAGCAAGTCATCAATTCTTTAGGGACTGGTTGGGCAGTGAGAACGGGGGCCGGATTGCCTACGTCAGATGGGACGGCAGGCCCACCCATTAGTGTAGCCAGGAAGAGTTCAGGAGAGACTACTGTATCTGCTTCACATACTGGGCTATGGTGGGTCAGGAGATCCATCTGCGACCACCTACAGAATTTCCCGACCCCTTCCCGCCCCACCAGTTGGCAACTTGGCAGTGGTGGACAGGCAATGGTATGGAGCAGATTGAGCATGATCCCAGGTTGAAGAGACCAAGTAAGGACGGGCCAGGTCTACAAGCAGGATTTGGAAGACACCCGGGTCATATTGAATGAGCAGTATAGGGCGGGCTGGTAGCTGGTCATGGGAGGCCGCCTTATTCAGAAGATGCAGGGCGTAGCTGCTAGGGAAACAAGAGTGATATAGCGGTCTGGTGCAAGCGGAAGAGGCAGCTTCACGCCCCAAAGTGTGTTGTTGCCAAACACATTTATCATTAACCATGCGCAGTCAATCCCCTGGAAACAGGGCAATCAATGCTGGCAGGCCTTCTGATGTACAGTGGGACGCTGGACCCGCTTCCAGCAGGTGCTGCTCCCCACCAATAGACCGCAGCACCCAGGACTCTTACTAGGAGGGGATGATCGTATCACCTCTCCTAGCAAGGAGACTGGTTTTATTGAAAAAAAGAAAAAGAAAAAAAAAATCTCCATGCTACCATGTAAAGAAGAATACGAATTTGAAACCGGAGGATTTGGAAGGCAGGATAAGGAATATAGCCTTATGAATAGTTATTATATAGGTGGCTAGGAGTCAGGGGTTGAAACAACAATAAAACCACGTTGGGGGACAAAACTTGTCTAAACTGAAGGGTGTCAAGAGGGCGGTTCTCTATAGGACGGAGACGGAGAGAGTGGGCGCTTAGATGGAGGTCCGGGAACGTATTCGAGGTAGACGTGGGGGTGATCGGGAGCATTCGCCCTGGCAGCGAGGCCGAAGAGGACCGGTGACAGTACTCTCACTTAGGGTGCGAGATTAAAGGGCAAGGGATAGTGATTTCCATGTGGAGGTGTGCAGGGAGGGGGCATTTCCTCCACGGCGGGGGCATAAGAGGGAGGAGGAGATGGGGGGAGCAAAGGGGAAGGAGGAGGAGGAACTGGAGAGGGAGGAAATGGAAGTGCCCTATGTGTCCCCCTAGGCCGCGGCCGCCTCCGACTCGGCCACGGCCGAGGAGGCCGGCCGCGGGGCCGCGGCCTAGGCCGCGCGGCCGCGCCACGGCCCAGTGGGGGCGCGCACGGGAAATCGGCGCGCGCACGCGGGCGGCGCACGTCGTCCCCTATGGGACTGCAGCAAAAAAAAATTAAAATTTTCTTTTTTTGGGGGGGTTTGTTTTTCGTGACTACCTAAAATAATTTAAAAAATAGAAAAAAAAATTCATTGATTGATTGTTTTTTTTGATTGATTGATTGAGTTGATTGATTGATTGATTGGTTGATTGATTGGTTGATTGATTGATTGATTGATTGGTGGGGTAGGGGTCCTCCCTCCCCTCCCCCCGGCACACACACACACACACACA
>BFEA01000147.1:1602561-1627017 GCA_003427395.1 Chara braunii | reverse complement strand
CACACACACACACACACACACACACACACACACACACACACACACACACAGCCCTACATCGAGAAAAGTCAAAACTGCTTCAGTGGTAACGAGGTCCACATACAAACGTAGATAAAGCAGTGTCGATCTATCATACTAATCAGAAGTGCCAGCCTGCACAGTCGAACTAAAGGTCGTACGTAATACCAACCTACCTGCCATATTCTACCCTGGTTCTGTCTTTTTCCAACTTCTACATAACCCAACACAGTTGGATGAGCTCACAGGCTGGATAGCAAACATTCACTCAATCAATTAAGATATTACGGTATTACTAAGTACGAAGCTGAGAGGCCCTTAGCAGGATCAAGATACCTTTACAACCTGCTTGTTCAGGGCGGTTACTCTTTGCATTCCACTTTCAAGCAGATGCAATTATTCGCTATAAGTAAGTGATAGAGCCCACACCTAAAAATGTATCGCGAGTTCCGCAACAGCATAATGTGCGCACTCTAGGTACAGAAGCTCAGACTTCTCCACTTGCTTGACATCGCACACAGAGTAAAGCTACAGAGACTGCCGCATAGCGGCGGCAAACCTTTCCATAGCAAGTCTAACCCCATGCTCCGCAGCACCTCTTCTCTTCGAGCCCTTATCTTTCCCGGCGCCCCAAACAACTTCAAAAGCAAAGGTTCATCTCAGCATGAAGTGCCCTCCCATTTAAACTATCCACGACCCGACCCCTCCCTCCTCACTCAGCTTCGCACCAACCCAACCGAACCCTGCCAACCTATTCTGTGTACTGCACCGATCTGTACGAGATCCAGTGAACAGGCAGTTCAGGATGCCCCTGCCACGCTGTGACAGACGACATCGTGTAACGCTGACCTGTGTGGGCTGACCCACTTACGCTGACCTCCCTCTAAGAGAACCTGCCTACCACCATGCCCGCCAACGACTAGCAGCAACATATAGCTAAGAACAAGCACATCGGCTCCAGCAGCAACCACTACTGCTGTAAACAAACCACGTGATTGGCGGATGCGCTCCCTGATGTCAAAGTTAAGCACTACCGTCTTCCACCCGAATAGAACACCCGGTCATTATCCCTGTCCCACTACTGCCGTAAACAAAACACCTGATTGGCAGATGCGCTCCCTGATGTCAAAGTTGAGCACTACCTTCTTCCACCCGAATAGAACACCCGGTTGACATTATCGCTGCATCTATACCAAAAGTTGGCCCAAAGACCGCTATAATGACCGGGCGTTCTATTCGCGTGAAGACCACAGCCGTAACGGTTATGGATGACAAGGGCCAGCAGCACTCACCCGTCTGGAGGCGTCGATAGCTGACAAACAATGGTTCGTTGCAGACGAGACAGCTCGTCGGAGTCAATCCGCTCACGCACGTTTGGTCCTCGAGAAGCGCAACCAGATCGCCCACCAACCAGCTAGCCGTCGTAGCCGACGAACAATGGTTTACCGCACACTTGCAATGTACAGAAACTTGTATTACGAAAACTTGACTGATCAAGGACCAGTTCATCGCGCCATCCGCTCGCGGCTTACAAATGTTATGGGTCATCAAGAGCACATCTGCTACGCAGATGCGCGGCCCACCCACCCGGATTTCCCGGTCAACCAGATGGTAGCTAAGGAAAAGCACAATCGACTGGAATCAAGAGGCTTGATATCGAAGGGTGGGCAAGAAAAGGACGGGTGTAGCACATGGGTTCGTTAAGGATGCAACTTGAAGGAAGGAAGGAAGGAAGGAAGGAAGGAAGGAAGGAAGGAAGGAAGGAAGAGGACATGCTGCATGCATCGTCCGTGAAGCAGAGTCCGCAAACCATACCACCTACCGTAGTGTGACAAGCCTGGAAAATACTCACAGCTAGCGACAACTAAGACATCCTCAAAGATTGTTGAAGTATATATATCCGGAAGCAAGGCTGTTGCAATTTCTCACTCGTAAACTAGATGCATCACACGACACAACTGAACCCCTTTCTTCTTCCTCCCTACATTTGATGACAGTCATGGAAGCCTGGATGACGGCCGACTTACCAAAAATAACATCGGCAGAGTTTGCCTAATGCGTACACTACAGAATGAACGAACCCTACTTCCTCCTACATACGACAACGCCCTGGAAGACGGCTGACCAAGCAAAATAGCAGCGGCGACAGAGACTGGCTCTCCAAGCCCATCGATTCCCACTTGACCTGTAGCTCCCCCTTCTAAAGGATGGTTACTATTACCAAGGACGACTCGTTGATGACTCGTTGCTATGTCCATGAAGGATCAACAAGATGAAAGAGGACTAGATCGGCCATGCCAATATTGTTGACGGGGATTCTCATCTAATTAATTGCCAACTCAGCGGCTCCGCAAATGCTGGACCTGTAATCGTACACACAGACTACGCAGATGGCACGTCCTCCAGAAAACGGATATTCCGACAGACGTCTATCTATCACGACTTCCTGCCTCTATCAAGACAACAGGTACAAATGGCATGCCTGCCTGAAAACAGACAGCTGTCGGGAAGCACAGCTATGGCTCCCTGCTGCAGTTCTACTCTGTCGGGCAACACAAAGGTACCCAGCTCGCTTATGTGCAGGTGTGTATGAAGAGGAGCAGCATGGAACGAAAAGATGACAGACAAATGACATAATTGGCGAACAGGAATGAGAAGAGAGAGAAAGAGGAAAACGAAGGTAGAAAGAGCAACAAAAATAGCGCATCGGACGACGAAGGAGAGGGAAGAGAAGAGACTGCGAGCTGCAGACGAAAGCAAGAACATGTCACCTCCTCTTCACGATCTCTGCTGAAGGCTGTGGCTGGTTGAAGCAGCACTCATTTGCCGGTGTGTTTTTGATCCTCCTCCTCCTCCTCCTCCTCCTCCTCCTCCTCCTCCTCCCCCTCCCTCCACAACCCTCCCTCCCATCTTCCTGTACAATTACCACTCTAATTATTACAAGCCACAATCTGCACAGAATCGCAGGACAAATCAATCACTATACAAGTACATATGCACAAAATACGCATGCCCCCCCCCATCCCAACTCCAGCTACAGACATATTACCACCGCTTCTTCTTCTCCGCTCTCTTCCTCCTGTTTGTCTTCACGGCATCATCTCAACTCGAGAGAGATAACCAACCCCATACTGTTTTGGCAATCAATAAATCGGCATCATTGGAGCACATCACTTCATCCAACGGGAAGCACATCTCCGAGCCAGCGATGTCAGCAGAGCAGCGGCCACTTCCCTTGACTGTCTCTAGTCATGTGCACGATGGTTTCATCAGTACTTCTCCTCCAAGCTGCGTAAATGAGGCCACCCCTGCCGAAGCACAAGAGCTTCCATTGCACCTATGGCAGTTGTGCTGGCGTGTCGCCAAGGTTGATTACGAGCAATGAGTGAAGCTCGCTCCGGCTACAAAGAGTCAACCAAGTCCCAACAGCACCACACACACACACACACACACACAGAGTAACATGAACACAAGTAAGCGAGCGCGTGCAATGCCATAAGCCAATCCAGCTGTTGTATACCCAGAAACCAATCCAACTTTTGTATCGCAGAGTGGCTTTGAGACAGGAGGAGACTACAGAGCGCATGATGGGCTTCTCAAGGCATTTGTCCTCAGAACAGGGGGTTAAGAGATATTGCTCCAACTCTCTACGAACATCTTCTTTTTTTCAAGATGTGTCGCTGTGAAGATATGTCTCTACTAGGAATATCAAAAATAGGTTTCTCCATGGACTTCCAAGATGTTGCAAAGAGCACCCTTCACAATGGAGGGATATGCTGTTCCATGTTTCGAGGCCCACGCAGAAGTGGCCGCTCACCTGAACCTCAAAGCACGTTCGTGGAACGAACATTGAACATTCTCTTCTTGTCAATGGCACAATGCTCAATGGTCAGATTAGAACATGTGTTAATCAAGATCTACTCCGAGATAGAAAAAAAAACGGAGAGGCCCAATAGTGGAGGATTCAGGGTTTAGGGCTCTGGTAGCATCTAAAAAAAGGGAGAAGGCTCAATGGGAGAAGGGACACTTCGACTCACGGGCTGAACTGGCGAGGAGGGAAGCATAAGCAAGCAGAAATTATGGGCGAGCTCTTTCTTGGTGACATAGCTTTATTAGGCAGAGCTGGTTTTACCAGATCTGAGAGGAAAGAGTGAGTCATGGCAAGCTGACAGTCAATCCTCCACCAATGGTGGAGCAATCGATGCTGTTCAGGGGTCCTTCGGCCAAACGGGAGGAAGCGTGAGTCTCTGATGCAATGTAATCTTCCTTTTGACTTGCCGGTGGAATAGGAACCGGACTCACGCTCCCCAGAATAGAAGGAGCCAGGACCAAAAGGCCCTGTTAAAAAAAAAAAAACAAAAAAAAAAACAAAAAAAAAAACGGAGAAACACACATACAGAACGATGCATGGAGACAGAACACTGTAGCTCAGACACGCGACCAGACTGGAATAGGGGTCGAATGCGCCCCAATCGATCTGACAGATGCGGCCAGGCAGATGGAAAAACTCTGACATGACACGCAGGCCAACCTCTGTGTGCAAGGGTACTGTGCCTGCAGAGAATGGTGCAACAACATGTAGGTCAGGCCTGTCGGGGGACTCTGAGCGCAGGCAAACAGCCACATGGAAGAACACAGAGAGAAAGACACATAAGCATCCAGAATCTCTAACCACCCCACACGGTCAATACCACTCTGAAATAGCATGTAGGCCCAGAAAAAAAAAAAAAAAAACTTTGGGACATCCATTAAAATTGGAACGATACAGAGACGATTAGCATGGCCCCTGCATAAGATAAGGGGAAATAAATAAATAAAAAAAGTTGCGTAGGCCAGGCGTCCAGCCAGCAATCCATATGGAAGGACACACACAGCAAAATCCACGCACATTCAGAGCCTTCAACACGCCCACAATCAACACCTCCTCTCCAGCATGATGGAGGCCAGCAGACTTTAAAGGCAGGCAGAGTCGACATCAGCCTGACACGCCATAGAGGTCAGGAGGCATTGCAGGCAGGAGACCACATGGAGAAAGCCCGTGCGCATCGGAAGACTCACTCCGAAAACTCCGACCGACCCACCAGTGAATAATGCTGGAGGTAGTAGTACTAGTAGAGGTACAGGTTTCTTGTCATTTTATTTTTTCCCGAGCGCTAAAGAGAGGGTTGGACGTTCATCGCTGGTTGAGCAAATGACAAGAAGTTTGAAAAGGACGGGAATCAGTACAGTAAATGATTGATTTTTATTTTTTTAGTAATTTTTTACCCACAGGAAATAATAAACAGTTCAAAATGCAACAGTAAGGGTGTACTCACACTAGGGCTTCTTTGCTTATTTATGGGCATAATTGTGGTCAGAATCTGACTGCAATCACGTCCAGATCTGTATGTCCACCTCCCGTGTTCGTCAGATGCATCCAAGCCCAGCCGTAAATGCATTCAGATATACTTAAGATAGAGCTAGAGTGAGCATGCCCCAGCTACTAGGAAGACGGAAATGAAGAGCGGAAAAGGCGCAAGGTAGAGACGGAAGCGACCACCAGGCCCATGTGGCTGCATGGTACACCCATGGAGAGTTGACATGGAGATATGGAAAATGTACAATGTCATGTGGAAAATCCAGGGGAGAGGGTGTGTAACGTCACACCAGATGTGTGTTTCTCGAGAAATTTGGACATAAAACAGTTTAAAAGTTAAAACACTCTACACCAATTGTAGGGGTCGTGCTCCCCAGATAGTTCGCAGTAAGTGGCCACACACCTGGGAGCAGGGGGCAGCAAGATGGGAAGGAATAGAAGAAAGGGAGGGGAGATGAACATGGCGAGGAGGAGGAGGAGGAGAAAGGCAGGGGCGGCGAACACAGGAGGAGGGGATAGGGAGGGGAGATGAACACGGCGAGGAGGGGAGGAAACTCGGGAAAGGGACGAGAAACGGACAAGGGAGAGGAGGGGAAAGGGAGGGAAGATGAAGATGGGTTGGGGAGGGAGAAGGAAGGAGAGATGAACACAGGGAGGAGGGGAAAGGGAGGAGAGATGAAGACAGGGTGGGGGGGACAGGAAAGGGAGGGGAGATGAACATGGCGAGGGGGGAAAGGATGGTGAGATGAGCGCGGGGAGGAGGACGGGACAGGGAGGAGAGCTGAACACGGGAGAGGAGGAGGGGAAAGGGAAGGGGGATGAACACAGAGGAAGAGGAGGAGGGGAAAGGGGGAGGAGAGAGGAATACAAAGAGCAAACAATGGGATTAGAAATCGCCCCATGCCCTCTGTCTGACCGAAGGGGGTGAATCAAGAGGATGTGAGACTGACCAGATGGGGCACTTGTTGGTCTGATACCGAAGAGCTTTTGCGCACTCGCTGCACATGCACAAGTGTCTGCACGGCAATGCCAGCGTGTCCCTGTTCTCTGCCAGGCAGATTACGCACTCCTGCTATAGAAAGGATGGAAAAGAAAACAGAGCGGAACCAACATTCAGTTCAGCATATCCGACTAAGCAAGATGACACTCGCACATTGCAATGACAAGTCGAGAACCAAAGCAGCAGCAACGGCAGGAGGACGTCAGACTTAAGGCAATCATTGCTACGGACTTGTCATTGTGCCAATTCAAAAAAAAAAACAAAGACGTCGACCAGCTCTCGCAATCCCCGTGCTGTGCCTCCGCCAAAGCCAGCCATCTTGTAGCCTGCAAAATTCATCGTCACAACGCAGTATTCACTACTCATTATTTTTATTCCATAATAATAATAAAGGAAGACTCTCTAGAGGAGCAGAGTCAGACAGTGAGCTAATGAACGGCAAGAAAAAAGAATAAGAGTAGAAAATTAGAAATGCATGGGAAGAAAATTCAAGAAATAAATGTCAAGAAAAACGAGTAGGAGAAATGAATGTGGTCCCAGCTGCGATGTGGTCCCAGCTGCGATGTGGTCCCAGCCGCGATGTGGTCCCAGCTGCAATGTGGTCCCAGCTGCAATGACGCATCAACAACTGCCCCACAACAGATACAGCTCTGAGGAGGCGGGGACCACCAACCACTGCTCTCAAGGTGACCTATGAGGAAAATCAAAGCAGACTATCACCCACCCACGCCAGACAGAAGACTCTACAGACTGCACGTTCACACCCCATCTGTTCGATAATGTATATCGTCAAGGTGCCAGGGAGATCACGTGTAGTAAATGTTCTGATCAGTGAACAGTTTAAAATCTGCTTAAAAAAAAGAAAAGAAAAAATCAGGTTGCAATTTTCAATGTATGGTGAGCATGCCCCATGTTCCACCACTTGCCCAAAGAGTTAAACTGGTGAATGTATTCGGTCACGTTATTTTCAGGAACATACGCGGTCACGTTCTTTTCAGAAACGTACTCTTCACAACCCTCACATTTGGCAAGTGGGGGAACAGGGCCCTTTGTTTCTTAGATTGTGTACCATCCCCTTCGCACAGGCCCTGTACTAATCTTTTCCATATCGTGCTTCTTGGATTCCACTCGGTGCTCAATGCCGGTTTTGACTGTCGGCCGAGTTTTACCACTTCACCACCCGATTGATTCCACCCCGGAAAGAATGCCAACCACTTGTCATTCGCTCACCAAGTGGCCCGATTGAAGCCCCAGTAAGCGAATGAGATAGAAGTGTCTTCAGGGCCCCAGTAAGCGAATGAGATAGAAGGTGTCTTCAGGGCCCCAGTGAGCGAACGAGAATGGAGCTAGCTTGAGAACCCCCCAAGAGAAGTGAAAACCTGCCCCCAAAAAAGTGAAAACATGCCCTAAGAAAAGTGAAAACCTGTAAAAACTTCAGGACGATCAGATCAGAGGACAGGGTGAAAGTTTCAGACCCCCCCCCAAGAGATGGAAAAAAAACTGAAAAACAAAAGTTGTTTGAAAGTCTTGAATTGTATAGCATCGTGTTCAGGTTCGGTCACCTGACCCGAACGTGCGCAAGTTCGCAACCAGACACGAACAAGCAACAAAACCCTCCGAACGCGAACATAAAAATATTATTAAAAAAAAAAAGTCTCAGAAAAATCTGAAAATATATATATGTTAATAAAATAATGTTATGTAAAATAATAATACAAACAACTTTTGCCTGGGGTCTGGTCCCACCTACGTCGTTGAGTTTTCTCAACTCTGAGCTTTCTATCACGTGTGGCATGGTGGGACAGAGCTCTGCCGTTGATGTATTGCGATCTAATGGTACTGCAAGGAAAATGAGCAATAGTGAGATGACAATATTCAGATTGCACACTCACATTGAAAGCCAGATCGTTTCACAGTGTTCAGAAAGCAGCATTGCACCAATATGACACCAATGGAGAATCGTAGCACTGAAAACCAATGTTAATGAGAGCTTGCTCTCGCCACCACCAACATATGTATCCAGTCCCTATCCCTACTTGGCACTTGGCGCCCAGCCTACTCCCTACACAGCTACTACTAGCCTACTAATTGACAATTCAGCAGGCTGAGCCGCCAAAGTACTTGAAGATGTCGCCCATGCAGACCATTGAAACGGTTTTCACTTTTTAGCAGTAAGGAATGGAGATCCCAGGGCTCGATCCCTAGTTCTCACCTTACCTGTGTACAGTATCTGTGTCGACCCCGAGTGTTTGAAACCGTGACCTGTGTTTTGACAGTTGTTGTTGTCTGTCGAAGGTCTGTGTAGTGGTAGGGGTTCGATCTGTAGGTCTGTCGAGTAGGAGTCACAGCCCTGTAGAGGTCGTAGCTGTAGGGATCCTGAAAGGTCAAGGTCGTAGCTGCTACAGTCCTGAGAAGTCAAGGTCGTAGCTGCTACAGCACTCGAAAGGCCAAGTCCACTAACTTCCAGAAGTGGCCTTTCGAAGCTGCTCACGTTGGAAACAGAGGCAAGTGGGCAAGTGGTGGAGTCTACCCGTGCTGAGTCAGCAGTCCCAGTCCCAGTCAGTCCTAGTCCAGTACAGCAAGTACCATACGGGACTGTGTGCACCACGGGCATGGGGAAGGGCCAGACCAACGAGCTACAGAAGTATAAATCGAGAGGCAGCTACCAGCCATTCATTCATTCCTGCGTAAGCCATGCGGAAGCGCTGCCATAGCGACTTGTGCGAGGTGGTCCGCAGCGAGCCCGAGGACGAAGTGGGCGAGAAGGAGGTTAGCCATAGCGATAGAGTAGCAGCGGACATAGCCGCAATAGCTGTAGGTGTGTGTGTGTGTGTGCGAGTGTACAGGGTGTTGCGTGTGGGATATCCAGGGTGATCCTGTGTGCGAACAGCAGTGTTGAGCGAGTGACGAACAGAGTTGTACAGGCGATGTGCCGCCATAGCCAGTTGAAGTGAACTTGTATCTAAGCTGCTTTCTGGGTTACCGTATCTCTGAGTTCTGAGTGGGCGCTTGACGCCAGTTTGCTGCGCAACCTGTTTGCATGCATCTGAAGTGTGAATGAAAGCGAGTCTGATTGCACCATCGCCAATACCAGGTATGTGCCCTCACATCATCATCATCATCATTCTTCTCCCTCTCTCTCTCTCTCCCTCGTCTTACTCCCACATCTTCCTTCTTGAAACCCGAAGACCACCCCTGCGCCTCACTGTACATCCAAGCCCGCCAGCTATGGAGGCTGGGCTATGGCGCTGCACTCAGCAGCGCCCTCCGCCTTGCACAACCACACGTGCTTGCACTTCGCCTCTCAGCGCTAGCAGCAGCCCATGAGCTTCAGCTCCAGCAGCGCTGCCACCAGCATGCGAGTGCCCCCAATTCCTGGCCAGGCAGCGAGCTCTTTCCTATATGGAAAGAGCCAGCCTCATTCGGCAGCCTGGCTGGACTGGCCTGGGCCCAGAAGCTTTCGGTAGGCCCCGGGATGCTACGCCTCTTTGCAGCTACGAGCCTCATTTGGTTGGGCCTCCCAACTGTCTGTGTATGAGGCTGGGATTCTCGTCCAGGGCCTGCACCATTTTGGAAAGGCCTGGAAGGCCTGGGATTTTTCCTCGCTGCCCGGTCTGTGTTTCCCTCAACCAACTGGCACGACGAAACTGCCTGGACCCAAATACGAGATTGACAGCCAAGGCCTCTCGTGATTTGTTAGGCCCGCCTTCACTTAGGGCGGGCACATTTGCAGCAGGGGCCCCTTAGGCCTGCCGAGGACCCAGATCCTTGCATTCCCTCCTCCTTTTTTTCAATAGTCCTCTGAGAAGTTCTTATGTAACAGGCTGCTTCCCTTTCAGCTTTCTCTCGTAACTTGAGATAATTTGGGGAGCAGTCTTCATTAATTCCTCTCTTGTGAACCACCGGTCTTCTTGAGGATCAATGTGATGTCTGAACCGCGCTCGGTATTGCATCTGTGGCTTTGGCGGTTGTCCCCTTCCTGGAGGTTTGGGCACGGGCATCAGCTTGTGCTTGATGATATTGTCAATGTCCACGTGTTCGTCCATGGTTGGGGGCAGCATTGATCTCCTGGAGGGAAACTGGTCTGTGGCAGCGAAAGGTGCCAACTTGGATGCATGGAAAGCAGGGTAAGTGCGTAAGTGTGCAGGAACACAAATCACGTATGAAGGTCCATCCGGTTGATTTCCTACAATGTCTAAGATCTCCCAAGGCCCAAAGTACTATGGCATTAGTTTACGTGAAATCCCAAACTCTTGACCTAGTTCAGATGACTTTACCCAGACTCTATCACCTACCTGAAAGTTACAGGGCTGTCTATGTTTATTCTCAGATGCGATCATAGCATCCTGAGACTTTCTAATATGTTCAACGGCCTGCTGCAGATTCTGTTCATAATTAACAGCAAACTCTATGCTGCCAGGAGCTGCAGTGGGTGGCCTTTCTGGTAGCAGAAAGTCAAGTGCAGTTTTGGGTTTCCAACCAAGGTGCAGCTGGGTGGGAGTCATACCAGTAGTACTGTGCACAGCATTGTTGTACAGGCTGACGACGAGAGGTAACTTCTCGTCCCAGTCATCCTGATTTGACTTAATATAATGTCGAAGCAGGCACTGTACTACCCGGTTCATCTGTTCTGCCTAGCCATTTGACTCAGGGTGATTCCCTGATGTCATTTGCAGCTTGGTACCCATCTGCTCAGCTGTCGCCTGCCACAGTTCGCTGGTCAACCTTACATCCCTATCACCTACTATTGACGTAGGTAGACCAAAATCCCGAACCCAATTATCCAGAAACAGTTTGATGACATAGTCAGTCTTAGCAGTTTCTGGCATAGCGATAAGTCTTACATACTTAGAAAAGCAGTCTACTATCACGAAGATGTGCCTTTTTCCAGACCTGCTGGTCACAAGGATATCCATGAAGTCCATGGACACACTCTGACCAGGACCCTCAGGAATCGGCAAGGGCTTGATGAGCCCGAGCGGAGCCTGAGTCCTAGGTTTGTCCCTTTGGCAAACCTGGCAGGTTTCAACGTACTTTTTCGCATCTTGCATCATAGTGGGCCACCAAAATTTCTGCACTAAGTTAGCTGAAGTTTTTTATAACCAAAATGTCCAGTTGCATCATGACATTCACCTAGAAACAAACTACGCAAAGACTCTCCATTAGGCACACAGAGTCTTTTATTCCCTGCCTTTTCAAGAAACAGCAAGCCGTCTACCATCGTAAATTCATCCAAAGTCACTTTGTCCTTTGCTTAGAATTTACGAATGATCTCAGACATAACTGGATCTTGCTCATAGGCTTCCACCAATGATCGAGTTAGATCGTTAGATATGCCAAATTCAGTAACTAACGCGCCCAGATAATCTGCCCGACGAGACAATGCATCAGCCACTTCGTTGTACTCTGCCTTGATTGGGTCAAGCTAATAGTCGTACATGTCTATCACTTGTATCCATCACTTGAGTGCATCAGAGAGCACAGGCTGTGACTTGATCCAGCGCAAGGTCTCATGGTCAGATCTCACGTACAGGAATATGCCCAGGAGATAATGTCTCCAATGGACCAGCGCTCTATATAGGGCATAGAGCTCACGCTCATACGTGGACTTTGCTAGCTTTTGAGATGGCATCTTCTTACTCGTATACTCGATTGGTCTCAACTTTGGCCCCTCCTTTTGCGCAAGGACCGTGACTACGCCATATTGGTTGACATCTGTGGTCACAACAAAGGGTTTATTAGGATCAGGAGGACTTCATAGTGAGTCAGAGCATACTTCAGTTTCCTGAAGGTCGCCTCACACTCTTCAGTCCACTCCAAAGGGGTATGAAATCGAGTTAGATCTGTTAATGGGGAAGCTATAGTACTGTAGTTCTTAACAAACGGACGATAGTAGCCCGTCATCCCCAAAAACGATCTGACCTCAGTAACAGTCTGAGGTCTGAGCCAATCACGTATGCTGGCCACCTTAGCATCATCCGGCCCTTCATGACCCAAGTACAAGATCTTGGTGCGACCGAACTCGCATTTCTCCAAGTTAACCTTGTATTTGTGCTGTCTTAGGAGACCTAGCACTATTTTCAAGTGCTCAGCGTGCTCCTCTATAGTCCTACTAAAGATGAGAATATCCTCGAGGTACACGACGATAAACTTGTCTAAGTATTCATGAAATATCATGTTCATCGCGTGTTGGAATGTACCAGGTGCATTGCATAGGCCAAAGGGCATCACCACAAACTCGTACAGACCGTACCTGGTTTGAAATGCAGTTTTGTGCTGGTCCTCAGGTCTAATGGCAATTTGATGGTATCAGGACTTCAGATCTATTTTGATGAAGTACCGGCATCCCTGCACTCTATCCAGGAGGTCGTCGATGCGGGGTAGGGGCTTCGCGTTCTTAACAGTGATGGCATTGAGGCCCCTATAGCCAATGCACATCCTCGGGGTACCTCCCTTCTTTGGGACAAATAAGACTGGTGCACCGTAATGGGAGGTACTAGGCCGAATCCATCCCTTTTCTATGAGCTCCTTGAGCTGGTGGCGGAACTCGTCCAACTCCGCAGGAGACATCCTATAGATTCGTCCTCTAGGCACCTTGCTACTTGGGACAACCTCTATCGCATGGACCACCTCCCTTTCTACCACGCCTATGGGCTCCTCAAAAAGGTTTGAATATGTTGCGACGACTGATTCTATCCCTGGGGGTGTTTTAACGGCCTCCCCTTTTCCAAAGACAAAGACTAGATACATGCCCTCCTCGCGATTCTGCTTATAGTAGTTATAGAAAGAGGATGCACACATGCAACCGTAGTTTTCCACTAGACTGCTAGCTTTTTACTTTTGCAGTCTAACGGTCCTACCATTTGGCAGCTTGTGTATCAACACCTTCCTATCCCAATCAAACTGAGGTTGAGCAACCTCGAGGTAGTACATGCCTAGTAACATGTCGAAGGGCAGTTCGTCGCTAACGAGGAATGAGATTTTGTGTCTCACTTCCCCTCCTCCATAAGAGAAGGAACAGACTACATCCTTGACATAGTCCTTTACTACCATTTGGTGCTTGTTGGCTAGCGTAGAAGCTACAGTTCTGCTAAACCGTTGCACTTGGTCCCCTAAGCGCAGTCTATCCACACAAGCACGACTGATGAAGTTTCGTGTAGAGCCTGTTTTGTGTAGAGCCTATGTCTGCGAAGGCACCCACCTTACAGCCACCTACATCAACCTCTACCACGAAGTGTTCACCTTTTGGACCTCTACTAATCATCGCCCAACAGTCTCTGGGGTCCTTCCCTGACCACTCAGTCTCTAACTCTTCTAGGGCCTTGGACACATCTCTCGAACAGAGCGTCGGTGGGTCTGAATGTGTCTGCGGGGCGATACATGGGTCACTAGCCCTGGCCAACGCCTGAAGTGGGGAAGACAACGTTAACACTTCAGCGCGAGTAAGAGCGGCTAAAACTCCTACTGGCCCGAGGAGTTTCCCTGCGAAGTGCTCCCAGAAGCACTGGCAGGGTTCGATGATAGTCCCACCACCGTTGGTGAGGCTACCCTCGTTAGGACTTTCTTACCTCAGCACGTTCTAGATGTGTGGCCATAGTTGCCACAGTTCATACAGGTACCCCTAGCAACTCGGTCCCTCCACACCTCATACTCTAAGGCAAGTTTCACCTAGGCGGGCGTACCTTAGTCGCCCTGACCCGTGGACCGTACTACCTTCTTTTTCCCGATCCCCCTACATTTTCTTTGATGGGTACCACGACTCCCCCATCCGAAGTCTCACTGGCCCCATCATGCTCTGTCTCATCCCAAAGATCTGGGAACTCGTCAATCTCCACCGTTTGACCATCGTGGTCAACCAACATTAACTAACCCTTCTTCTTCCAGTCCTACGGAAGTCCCTTCTTCCTACCATCTCCTTGACTCTGATGCGCCGACCCCAGTTTTGCCTCTATATCTAAGGCCTTCTTGCTGAAGGACATGAAGTTGTGTTGCTCGACATAGGCCTCATCCACCAGCTTTGTCCTAACCTCACAAGGCACACATCTTAGGTAATTCGTGAGCAGAACCTGCTGGTCATAGTGCACACCAAGTACCTCGAGCAGACGTGAGCTCTCGAACATTCTACGGTATCCGTGAGCTCTCGAACATTCTTGTACCTTCTGGCACAAGGACTGTTGATTTGCGTCTGTGGCCTTTTGAGCCCCTTGAGGGTCATGCCACCTATTGTACACGGACCGTACGAACTCTTCCAATGTCTAGGCCTATGCCCAGGCATCGAAGTTCTGACTGTAGCCCTGCTGCTGCACTAGGTCATTCAACCAACGGGTTGCTGACCCTTCTAGGAGGCATCCACTACAACTTTTTGCTCCGGCCTGGTAAGCTTGCGCCTCACATAGGTAGGCACCGTCCTCACCCAGGTATCCAGGTCCTCATCCTTCTTCCTGTCGTTGGAGAAGGGCTTAGGACTCAGCAAGGGTATTTTGGGCATCCACTGCACAGGTTGCATTGGCCCAAGAGATTGTTGCAATGGCTGCATAGCCACCAAAACAGGTTGCTGCATACTAACCTGAGCCTGACTTGACAGTGGGACTGTAGTAACCACTGTCGTGAATGGTACAGTAGAAGTGCTAAGAACCGGACCACTAGTCGCTACATAACCACCTGGAGGGGGCATGCCAAACATAGGTGAGAATGAGGGCCCAACTGGCGATGGCCTCATCGATGGACCCGCAACCAATGGGGCAGCTATAGCATACTGAGGCTGCCTCATCATGGGACGAGGAGCCTGCAGTGCAGCCAAAATTTGCTTCTGTCATGCCACTAGTTCAGCCAACACTTCCTGTTGAACAGCCTGCGCTTCAGCCACGCAAAGAAGCGAGTTATGCAGCGCTCACATTGCAGGGTCAAGTGTTGACTATCTAATGCTTCTAATCTGCCTAGCTCCTGTCTTCTACTCCCTAGTCTGTTTTTTCTCAAAATTGCTCTTCTTCTTCTCTCTGCTGCCTCATCCAATTGCC
The DNA here is from genome assembly GCA_003427395.1 of Chara braunii. Classification (NCBI taxonomy): domain Eukaryota; kingdom Viridiplantae; phylum Streptophyta; class Charophyceae; order Charales; family Characeae; genus Chara; species Chara braunii. The sequence goes on along the minus strand of BFEA01000147.1, from coordinate 1,611,626 downwards.
GTTGTAGCTCATCCAGAAGTTTTCTGCTTGGAGGATGTCATAATCCTCCGGCGTGAGTTGAGCCTATTGGCTGACTTGCAAGCCAACACTCTGGCTAATGGAAATCTGAGAACCATTCTGACTGACTCCTGACGAAGTGACCTGTGAAGAGGCCTGCGACATGGTAGAGGAAGTAGCCATGGTCGTACCGGTACTAGCTGTAGTTCTAGACCTGGCGCTGTCCTCAGCCACCCTCACTCTTCTTGCCGCTGCTCTCTCTCTAGCCTCTCTCCGCAGTCTTCTCTCGTCTCCTAGACCTAACTCTAGGAAAGTCAACGGTCAACTGAGAGCAGTTCTTCGAGTGACCCTAGGTCATCCACTAACAACTCCTCACTGCTGCTTGCATCACTCATGAGCTACAGTGTGTGTGATCTAAACTAGAATCCACACTGAATCCTACCTCAGCATGACACACAACCGATTTATGATACACAACTAACTTTGGTCGGCCTGGACAAAAACAGTTAGGTGGTTAGGTCTCAACCAATGTCAGATCCCATTGGGAATGTTAAATCTATTTTTAGATTACTCTGATACAGATTGCATTGCAGCAAAGAATATACTACTCTATCTGCAGCTGTATGTCAGTTGTTAGTCAAGTTCGTAACAACTAAATTATCAACAATAAAATTAATGTTCCCTGCAGAGATGTATGTTGAATGGCTGTTCATCTAATTTATGTCGCGGCGAACAGTTGTCGGAATCCCCTCTCCCCCTCTATCCTTCTTGAGTTGTCACTTTGTGTCAACGCCCTGAGCATCTGGTTGAGCAGCGTGTCTGAAGGTGTGCAATCCGGCCCACCTCTGTGCCCCAAGTCAACGCCGAACCTGCCAGCCCCTGCACATTATTTCCCTCGCATGCAACGAGCCTTACACCCGGTTTGATCTAGCTGATCGGGAGGCATTTAAGGAGATCCCCCGTAACTCCTCGGGACAGGACGACGATCATAGCCAGAATCAACGTCGAGTCCCCTGCCAGAAATATTTAAAGAGGTCTGGAAAGCGTCTGTTCAAAGGGCTGGCATGCCCTGCATGACCTCTATTGCGCAGAAGCAGAACCAAGGACTTGCGGCAAAACATACGTGTACTAGTCCCAGCGGGTTGGCATGGCGACCGTGACCCGAGTGCTTCGTCCAGGGCCCTTCAGAGGCATCGCCCGTCTCCCACCAGCTTGCTGGCTAGGAAGAATGTCGACTCTCAAGGTTGAGCGCTCGCGACACCTCACATCGAGAGGACTCTCAAGAGAGAACTCACTTCCTCACCGTAAGAAGCAATGAAGAGGGTAGATAAGGAAGGAAGTAACGTACCTCATAATGCTGCCCCCAACCACAAATTTCTCACCGACAACCTGATGTGCATTTATGATGACTGGTCTTTGCCTCGGCACAACCAACAGCAGAATGCAGTTCCACCTCAGCTTAAATGCCACATCAGCGAGCTCTCATCATCCAGCGTACACCCCTAATGTCACCACATAGCTTCATGGCGCGCCCACACGACCCTGGGCCGCCTTACGTTCAATGCCCAAGCCTTATCACTGCCGGACACCTCATGCGAAGCACCGAACAGCTATTGCGAAGAGCGCAGTTCGAACCAGCTCCGATACCAAATTGCAAGGAAAATGAGCAATAGCGAGATGACAATATTCAGATTGCGCAATCACATTGAAAGCCAGATCGTATCACAGTGTTCAGAAAGCAGCATTGCACCAATATGACACCAATGGATAATCGTGTCACTGAAAACCAATGTTAATGAGAGCTCGCTCTCGCCACAACCAACATATGTATCCAATCCCTATCTCCCTACTTGGCGCTCGGCGCCCAGCCTACTCCCTACACAGCTACTACTAGCCTACTAATTGACAATGCAGCTGTTGACGTCAGCAGCCTCCGAAGTACTTGAAGATGTCGCCCATGCAGACCATCGCCAATACCAGGTATGTGCCCTCACATCATCATCATCATCCTTCTCTCTCTCTCTCTCTCCCTCGTCTTACTCGCACGTCTTCCTTCTTGAAACCCGAAGACCACCCCTGCGCCTCACTATACATCCAAGCCCGCCAGCTATGGAGGTTGGGCTATGGCGCTGCCCTCAGCAGCGACCTCCTCCTTGCACGACCGCACGTGCTTGCACTTCACCTCTCAGCGCTAGCAGCAGCCCACGAGCTTCAGCTCCAGCAGCGCTGCCGCCAGCATGCGAGTGCCCCCAATTCCTGGTCATGCAGCGAGCTCTTTCCTATATGGAAAGAGCTTGCCTCATTCGGCAGCCTGGCTGGACTGGCCTGGGCCCAGAAGCTTCCGGTAGGCCCCAGTATGCTGCGCCTCTTTGCAGCTACTGGCCTCATTTGGTTGGGCCTCCCAACTGTCTGTGTATGAGGCTGCGATTCTCGTCCAGGGCCTGCACCATTTTGGAAAGGCCTGGAAGGCCTGGGATTTTTCCTCGCTGCTCAGTCTGTGTTTCCCTCAACCAACTGGCGCGACGAAACTGCCTGGACCCAAATACTAAATTGACAGCCGAGGCCTCTCATGATTTGTTAGGCCCGCCTTCACTTAGGGCGGGCACATTTGCAGCAGGGGCCCCTTAGGCCGGCCGAGGACCCAGATCCTCGCAGTACCGAAACACAGGAGAATAACCTATTAGATTTTGTCATTTTGTAGAATTTTTCTTTGACGTGAAATCCGTTTTGGAGTATGCTTTGGCCCTTTTGGTTTGGGTGGCAAACCATTTTCCATTGAGAAAACTACCCTACCGAGGTAGGGTACATTTCTCAACTGCAGTGCATTTCCTATTTTTCTGGTTTTTAGACATCATTGCACCCTAAAACGGAGGAACTCTGACCGCTGTGTTTGGTTCTCTGGCATAAAGCTCGTTTCCTTCTTTGGGCAATGAATGCATTTGGCCATCCACTTTACAAATGGTGACCTCCTGTCCCTCAGCACGGGGAGTATCCCTTTTTCACAGAGAGATTCACTCCGACAGTTCCAGACATGTTTCATTTCTCCGAGTTACGTTATCAAATATAAGGAGAAAAGCTGTTTCTAGCGTTTCTTTTTCAGTTTTTTAATTTGTTGTTTCGAATTTATTAATGTTGAAATGGCGTCACACCGTTGAGTTTTCTAAACTCAACAACGGTAGGTGGGACCAGACCCCTGGGAGGTATGCTCAAATTCGTAAACAAACTCGAGTTAAAAATAAAAACACAAAAAAAAAGTTCTTTTTTTTTTTCTTGGAATATGTTCGGCCGAACACGTTCCGGAGGCGTCCAGCCGAACACCCGAACATGTTCAGACGTTCGGAAAAGCTCCGAACATGTTCGGTGTGCTACACAGGTTTTGAACTACCAACTGGACTATGGTTCAGTTGGTACACCCCTTAACTCTTGAAATACAGACCTACGTTCGAACTTTACTCGAAGCAGCAGACGAGTAAAATACTGCAATTGAACACTTCTGAATTACCTTGGGCCAGTCAGTTCGATATCGATATCTAAACACCGTCGCCCCTGTTCCAAAAAAAAAAAAAAAAAAAAAAAAAAAAAGTTTGAACTTCACGATGATTACAGGAAGGATGCGCCGGAGGAATGTTCACTTCTGCAGTCACAGGAGCACTGCCGCCTAGTGCTTGACAGAAGCAAAAGTTGTCTGAAAGTTCCCACCAAGTCGGAGGAAGCCCCCCCCCCAAAAAAAAAACAACTAGTCTCCACCTGAACATAGTCAAAAAAGTTCCCACCAAGCCGGAGGAAGGCCGAAAAAAAAACAGGGATCAAGAAATTGTCTCCACCTGAACATAGTAAAAAAAAGAGCACAAGGAGTCAAGGACTGTTCCCAATTGAACCTTCGGCGCAGGCGAAATGAGAGGAGAAGTGATAGCCACTTCTAAGTGCTGTCTGAAGAGCGTGATTGGTCCATACGTGACATCAGGCAGAGGCCGGCGCCAGTCTCTGGTCCATCCACGACATCAGGCAGAGGCCAGCACCAGTCTCTGGTCCATACGCGGCATCAGGCAGAGGCCGGCGCCAGTCTCTTCATTTTGCCTACGTGACCATTGTGACCACCACCGCACCTGATAATATGTCCCCCTACGGCAAAAAGAATGCCCGTTATTCCCACTAAGCGTAAGGCCTATTACAACCCCCATCTTGGGCCCATGAAAGCACCAGCACAGGGGCACCTGGGTCGCGGGCCTGACACCTCAAATTCTGCTGGCGCAAAATGAAAACGCGACCGCCGATCAAATTTATCAACAGCGGGCCCAGCGTTTGACATTTCGGCCTCGTTGCCTTGTGGCAACAAGTTTCGGACTGCACGGCTGGAGCCGTGTGCCTGTGGTTTAAGCCAACACTATTAATGGCCACCGTGCCAAAGCCGTTCCCAGATTGATCTAAATGGAAAATGTGTCTAGTGAAGAGAAAGATCCACCGCAGTACGGAATAGACGCCTGTTAGACCGCTTTTAACCTGGCCGGTTATGGTAACGCCGTGGTTGGTGCTTTTCAGTTGGAGGGCACCCATTATCTCAGCTTGCTTTTCACCTGATGTATCACCTGATGTATTCCTCAAACGGGGGTTGGCTCTGCGGCATCTCAGTCTGAGGGTGGGGACCACACCACACCTGGCCTGCTTAGTTAACAGTCCGTATACCTGTATGCAAAGTATGTATGCTCGATTGGGATAGCTCAAGGCTGTCGCCCTTTCCGAAAAAAATTGATTTCAGTCTTTCATGGTGTCGGTGTGTTGGAGGGTGTGAGACGCGGACTGACAACAGCCTGTCATTGTGTATGTAATATGTATATACCGTTAGGTGATAGGTTCGTGCTTGAACCCTCCCCCTCCGCTGAGCTTGTCAGTTCACACATATGTTTCGTTTGTTCCTTGCTTTCGGTTTCGGCACTTTTGCATCACTGCAGTTCGGAAAGATCCCTGATGATGTCCAAGCGGCAACCAGCCGTGGGCAGGTGTGAGTTACCAAATCTAATCACCACACAGCCGGGGGCTGTGGCGAGTCCAGTTGGTTAGCGCAAACAGGTATAGCGAAGTCTCACATTTGCAAAACAAAGAAGACTGCCGCCCAACATGCCCACGCGAATGTCGCAACAGTTCGGGCAGCTGTTTGACAACCGAGTGCCTGCCGACAGTGACGATCGGCACTGTGGAGGATCCAAGGATCGAAGGGTTGGTGGCCCAGGCCGTGCTCATTCGTATGATGACACTGCACGGGCAACACCCCCCCCCCCCCCCCTCGTTTTGTGTCGCTAAGACATCGCTAACCCAAAACATACCGATCTGTGAGCTAATTGCACACTAGAGGGCATATCTGTGTGAATCAGTAAGGAACTTAAACAACACACCGACGAGAAGAGCTAGTTGTTGCAACGCAAAGCCAACAGAATAGTGATACGTGCACATGGAACGCACTGGCAGAACAAGAACAGAATGGGGATACCTGGCGCATGTGCACCCGAACGGTACACACACACATAAAAGGCATTTCACACTGCAGACCCCAAATCCGGATTTCAGGGTTAAAACTCCCCAGGTCGAAAGAGGCCGAGTCGGCCAGACACGAAAAGGTAAAGTCGGGTACCACGGAGGTCAAGTCCGACTGGTCCCTGGTCAAACGTCACATCCCACAGGCAAAAGCCACATCCCCCAGTCAAAGGTCACCTCCCAAAGTCCAAAAGGCAGCAGCACACCAAGGAAAATTCTGGAAGGTACCGGGCCTCAATATTCCAAAAGCAAACAGGTCGCGGGCAACCAGGACCGGTCCAAGTCAAGCCAAGAGGAGCAAGGCTGGGACGAGTCAAGGCCTAGTCGAAGTCAATATAGGGACTGCCCAGCCACATTTCAGGGAGATTGCTCATTGGCGAGGAGTGTGGAAGTGCTGCTGCGCGCTTGTGCGCTATTTGCAAGTCGACCTAGCACTAGAGCCCTGCCTCGGCAGCGCTGTGCTGTAGTAGACAAGCGGCCATAGCCGCTCAGGTAGTAGTAGGACTAGAGCTGGGTAGTGAGCAGATGTATCCAGAGTCAAGATCTTCATAGTAGAGGGAAAGAGAAGGAAGCTCATGAGAGAGAGAGACAGGAAGAGAGACAGAGAGGATGTGGGATACAAGTTTGAGAGAGTCTCACTTACCTGGACGAGGTTGCTGGATTTGGTGTCGCTGAGCGCTTGGTGACTTGAACTCTGTAAATTGTTTAAGGTAACGACTGATTGCAATTTCGAAGCTGCGCTAATCTGGACTTGACATCTCTGGGGACTCTCTGGTGTGGAATTTCATGTAAGCAATCATTGAGCTTGTGCATGGGGAATCTATATAAGAGGTTCATTGCACACATATTAACCGTTGGTAAAAAAACTGGTCATGATTTCGAACTCTGATGGAATCGGATGAATACAACAATTCTAGAGGTTAACCATTTCAAGACAAAAAAAAAAAGAAAAAGAATAAAATGATGGAATACAAAGAGAAGAGGAAACATACTTTGGAATGATCCTCGTTGACTGAAGTCTTCTCATCTCGGGAGCGATCGATGCCGAAGATATCGTGCAGCACATACGAGACTCCATCTACCCAGATCACCTGCTTAATCACGTTAATGCCGTAAAAGCCATCCGCCTGCAACAAGTTTGCCACAACAACAACAACAACACATTGTGAACGACACGGTCGAAGCAAGCTAAGAGGGTTGCAACCACTTGCCCAACAGATTAAGCATGCGAGACTCCCATCTACCCAGATCACCTGCTTAATCACAATGACGCCACAAACGCCGTCCCACTGCTACACTGCAGCTACAGATTTTTCCACAACAACAAACCACTTTAGTTCATTCATGGTAAAAAAAGATGTACACATCACATAGAGAAGTATACACAATCAAGACGCACACACGTCTCCGAGATGACGATGATAATCAACGAGTCGATGAACGTGAAATAGTAACATCAGCCAGCAGTTAATGTCATACCACAAAGAACTTTACAGTTAAAAAATAAAAAAACTCATCTGCGTGCAACACAGTCAGCGCAAAGCGAGAAATTCGCATTCACGTATCCAATGCGCGAGGAACTGAGCCCTCGGCAGCATCCAAAGGGGCCCACCGACGAGCAAAGTGCCTGCCTGCCCTACGTGAAGGCGGCGAGACTGGGCTGACATTGACCATGGACAACTGAGTTCATTGCTTTTGGTCTCCTTTGGTGTGTAACTTGGTGCATTTTTTTTTCCTTCTTTTTTATTTTTTTTTAACACCCTAGATGATGCTAGGGGTGCTGATAGGAGCACGCACCACTAGCACTCCTGGGCTGGCTCCATCTATTGGTGGGGAGCAACACCTGCTGGAAACCGGGTCCAACGTCCCTTTCCGCACAGAGCAACCGTCTTCACCCACAGAGAACACCTGGTCATTATCACTGTATCTACACCAAAAGTTCCCCGAAATACAACTGTACTGACCAGGCATTCTACTCGGGTGAAGACGGTACTCTGTCTGGCTTTCACTGTGATGTTGCAATTTGGATTTCTGCCATTTCGCTCTCGCTCATTTTCCTTGCAAATGAATCGACAGCATACGTGCGGCATGTAGATGGAGTGCACTGCGCTAATCGCAGATGCGAGCGCTCGCACACGTGCGCAAAAAAAAAAAAGAAAAAAAAAAGAAGGAAGAACAAGAAGAAGAAACAACCGTGATGTGTGTATACACGCTGGAGAGAGAGAGAGAGAGAGAGAGAGAGAGAGAGAGAGAGAGAGAGAGAGAGAGAGAGAGAGAGAGAACAGACCCCTTTCCCATTATTCAGACAACCCCTGCCGGTACTTCAAAAGGTCCCTGCCAAAAATTGGCAAGGGTCCCATCGGCAGGAGAAGGGTGGTCACTGGACAGGTCGTCACTGGACTTGTAGTACGGATGGAGCAGTGTAGCTTCAAATTCAGGTCCGTGTTTCAGCAGTTATGGGTTACTGAGTTACTAACTCGGCATGTGACTTTCAGGGCTTCACTCCACTACTCACCAAATGTGCAAAACTAGAATGAATCTTCTCCTAGAAACTGGAACCATACAAGCCATACGTTTTTCTTTTCTGCAAGTGCCGATGAGTGGAGCAAGGCCCTTAGCGCCACTGTATGTAAGAAAAGGAAAAACAAAAAAACGAGACAGCTAAGGTGTGTTTGTACTACTTCGTAGCAAGTTTGTAACCCATAACTCTTGGGACACAGACCTGGATCCGAATCCATAATATATTGCTGGCCCGCTCGTGTTCTTCCACCAGTGCAACGAACGCCCTTCCAAATGAATGGCATCCGTGCTGATTCTCAGCAGGGGACCCTTTGGAAAGGAGAATATTACGGATGAGTAGTACGAAGATGTCCCAAAATATTCTCTTTCTGTGCCTTACAATTTTCAAAAGGGAGGGACACTTATGGGTATCACGGCCTACGCTTTCTGAATTTTTTTTTTTATTATTTTGTAAATGCGCCGCATCACGTGCACGCGCACGTGTATGCATGGGATATGCGGCCCACGTGCGCGACTTGCACGTACATCATGCCCCGCATGTATGATCGGCAGCCATGCCACGAAAGCAGGTTCGCCTTGTCATTCGCCTTTCAAACGTTCGTCACGGGATTTCCTTTCTTCACCAGCGGTTGAGGTAAACAGTTCAGGAGCACCGGAACAAACAGGAAGAGGAAAAATATTTAAAAAAAAAAAAAAAAAAAAAAAAAAAAAAAAAAAAAAAAAAAAAAAAAAAAAAAAAAAAAAAAAAAAAAAAAAAAAAAAAGGAAAACCATTGTTCGTGGGGAGTGTGAATGGCCCAAGTAGAAAGTGAAACATGGAAACAAACAAAAGATGAAACCACCACTACCTTTCACAGACAAACTTCAAACCGACTAAGAAAGCAGTATAACTGATACCGCATTCTTCGGAGGGTGGGGGCCACCATGAAACGGTATTCACCTGTTAGCAGTAGCGAATGCAGATCCCAGGGCTCGACCCCTAGTCCTTACCTTTCCTGTGTACAGTACCTGTGTCGACCC
>BFEA01000147.1:1580435-1590452 GCA_003427395.1 Chara braunii | reverse complement strand
CGTCTAAGTAAGACCCTCACGCCAGATACGACAACTGTCATAAGGATGCGGGCGATGGTAGCAGCCCTCCCGCTGATCTACAGGACGAAAACCATATATAGTCAAACAGAGCTGCCCGGTAAACCGTAGGCAGAGAGGGAGAAGAGGACAACAAACGAGGGGCTGTGGCAAACTGTTTCGCCGGAGTTTCACCGACTCATCAGGAGGCTGAACCCTCAACAGTCTGCAGAATCCCCTAACTGATTACACTGTAAGTGATAATCCACCTTAACCCCGGCTATGGTTAAGCATCAACGACTGCCCGGCAACTGATACCCTGAGGTGGGCACCAACCACTGCCCTCAAGGTACCTGTGGCAACAGTCAAAGCATATACAGTGTTATACACGCATATATATATACACTGACATATCTATGAACTAAAAGAGTGCACTGTGCAAACCAAAAGGTAAAAAAAAGAGAAAAAAGAAAAAGAAAGACCAACATGAAGGGCACACTGAAACCATTCATTTTCTCATTCTTATTTTAACTCCCCCTTCACCGTGCCTCTATCGTACAAGGCTCGCCACGCTGATGAAGTTGAGCGCGAGCTGCGTGCATCCGCGTGCGCCATAATGGCCCACTTGTACGCTGTGAGAAAGAGGCCGAGTAACGGGGGGAGGGAGGGGATAAACACAGGGAAGAGAGATGGAGGGAAGACCAACGAAGAACGACAAAGGGAAAGTAAGGGAAAGTACAGAGAGTGGAACCAAGATGAAGGCAAAGGAGAGGATAAGAAAAGTCTCAAGAATGGGTTTGTCCTTGACGACAGAGAGGACATACATTGTAAGGATAAGTGGATGAACACATGGAAGACCAACATGGCCAAGCAATCTCAGTACAACAATTGCCACAACGGCCGGCATTGAGCATGCCCACCACACACTCCCTACAAATGGCACGTCGATTGCAGACCCAAATGAAGGAAGAACACTCACAACAAAAGATCACGCATTCAGTATAGCGCCCATGGCCGCAAAATGGACACGTAGTGTCCGGATGCGGACGGTGCCTACAGTCAGGAACAGAGGGACAGTCCTCTACACACATGGATGCAGAAACCATGTCACTGTAGTGATTGTGACAGAGAAGATGGCAGCTACAGCAGAGTCTACTCGTGTTTGTAGCTGAGCAAACGAGATGGTCGCAGAGTGTTGGCAAATTATCCTGCTGCAGCACAGGGCCAGAGGAATGATATGTATATAGTATATACACATGTATTAAAAAAAATAATCCAAAGTTGGTAACCACCAAGTAAATCAAGGAAAATTTCCTGACACTAGCAGCAATCATCAAGCAAACGAAGAACAAGAGAACTTCCCAACCAAAGAACTCACAGAGCAGCATGCACACCTCACTCTGCCTCTTCGCCTCTTTGCAATCTATAATAAACTCACTCAGTGAGTTTTGCAGCTGAAAAAGAAAGTCTGGGTGCTCTGAAAATCCTCATTATCACTGCTTCTGGAACCACCTTCCCTCAAGAATAGATCAAACTTTGGGAATCGTGAGCATCAGGGAGGTGAGCGCACAACCACCTCCCCTCGAACACAACACACCCTCATCATGTGTCTGTCTATACAAGCTATCTTTACGGTCCCATACATTCATAACGAGGGTGCATTGTATTCGAGGAGGCAAAACAATAGCTGTTTGGAACCCTGAAATTCATGTCAAGCCTTCAAGGCATTGAGATCAGCCGGAAGATTGCACAAGGGCGTCAAGCCACTACTGCCTCACTCAGTCTTGGGAAAAATGGGAAAACTGTACTGCAGTTTTCCCAACTTTCCCAAACTTTTCGGGGGTGGACGAGGCTCGGTAGTTGGGCCTTGTGGGTCCCTTCGAAAAACGAAAAGGAAACACAAAAGACCATGTCGGGAAAGACCGTGCACGAAGTTGTGCTCACATCAAAACCCACAAGTTCGTATCTAACTGCTATTGTGGCCAGTTTCAGGTTTTTGTCTCTGACAAGCCCTCGTTTTGTGGCAAAAACTGAAATGCACATAGGGAAGTTGCTGACGGGTGCTATGTGTACCTTGTTTATCTTTTGCACTTGGAATTCATATAAGATAACACGACTTTACTGAGTTCGTTGGAATTCGGATTAGTCGCTCGCTGCCTTTGAGTATGCACATGAGGAGGGGGGGGGCCGAGGGGAGTACACTACTCTTCTCCTTTATCTTAACTCAAGCGGGCTTTCAGGAAGCTACCCGCCTGCCAGCATCCAGTAGCTACCTCTGGAAATAGCCCACACCAGTCCAGCTAATCATTGTGAGTTGGTTTTGTACTCTAGTCTTCCCCAAACGCAACACACCCTTGTTATGGCTGTACCGGGCCTGAACAACAGCTTGTATCCATTAACGATCAGAGTGCATTATGTTTGCAGGAAGACGGTAGCCCTTTAATTTAGCATGAGGGTGATAGTGTTATGATTCTGGTTGTCTGCTGTCTGAAGACCAACACTCACTCACATGGACTCCCAGGAATGCCCATACATACACAGAAGGAAGGGGAGAGGATGGGAGTATCACACCGCACTCAATCTTCACAACCAGTCATAAAGGAAAGCCGAGTAGATCACATCCAGGAAACAATGAAACGATGATAGTCCAAACCCAGTATCACACTGTTTATTAAACTCAGAGTCTTGGATTGTCAGGATAACCTCAGACCTACAGTGCGCTGCTCAGAAATGAGCAGCGCTTCACTCCCCAACCCTGAGTAACCACTCGTGACACCCCTGAGCCCCTGAAACATCAAGCGCCACCCAATACTGCCTCCAGAGGGCAGCGCCACCCTGAAACAGGCCTCTGAGGCCAAGCGCCACTCAGAGGGTGAAGAAGAAGACCAGCGCCACAGTATCTGATGATGACGAAGTGTCGAAAGACTTCCCGGGTGGAAGTCTGCAGCAGCGCCACCAAATCCTCACAAGGTGACCTCTGAGGAAGAAGCTGCAGCAATGGCTGCAGCGCCACAACCCTGGAACCCCACTCCGGAGAAGGGTCCAGCGGGCCACCAACTTCTCTCGCCTCCAGCCAACCCTGAATAGCCCAGACCCCTGTACAGCCCCACGTGCTGGCAGAGTACAGCGCAGGTCCCAGCTATGGCCGGCGCTCCGAAGGTCTGGCTATGTCTGTCTCCCACAACGCTGAGCCGTCACCACTTCCGGTTCACGCGTAGCGCAGCAGCGATGTACGCGGTACCAACTGCCAAAAGCCCTGAACCGATGTGCCCATCCTATCCTATCTATAACCTATACTAGCCTAGACACGACCTTGACCGGACTGACTGGACCGACCGGTACCTTTTCAGTTTCGGCCTCTCGGCCTCTACCTTACCCGGCTATAGGCTATAGGACCGTCTATCAGCATAGGCCTGTAGGGCCTGTCTGTCCTAGGCTACCTAGTTCGGGCCTGCTAATCGCAGTTAGGGTCGCTGTAGCAAATTCCAGTTAGTACGGGCCTATATTTTCCCAAATTTGCAGATATGTCCCTCACGAATTTCCTCACACGCAGCTGTCGCGGTTAGCCCTCAGTCAAACAAAATTACGAATCTAACCTAAGATGCGACCCGACCGAGGCAAGCCCCGAGCTTCGCCCTCGGCCCAATGTACGGTCCACTGAGAATCCGCAGGCTTCATTACAATAGGACGTTCACTCCGATTAAATTAATGATTAGGTTATCCGAGAAATAGTAACAGGTATTTTACTATTTTCCGTGCAAATTTGCGGGCTACCTGTTGATGGCATGGTCCTTTCTTATCAGTTCAGGCAGAAGAGAAACCAGGAGAGGAGTTGGAGAAACTTCTGGCATCATTCGTGCGGTATTGAGACCCTCGCCAGAGGCCTCACTTGCAGGTAGTCTCGGACAGCAGGAAGTTCCCGATCCCTTCTCACATAAGCAGCGGAAATACACAAATAGGCAAACCACCACATACCTATGTACTAAGGCATCAGAACAGCATGAGGCAATAGCATAAGAGAATAGCATGAGAAAATTGCAACAGAGAATAGCAACAGAGAATAGAATTAGAGAATAGAATGAGAGAAGGGCACGAAAGAATAGCGTGAGAGACTAGAATGACAGAATAGCAACAGAGAATAGCACCAGAGAGTAGCATAAGAGAATAGCAGGAGAGAATAGGATGAGAGAATAGTGTGAGAGAATAAGATGAGAGAATAGCATGAGAAGTTGAGAACAGCACTGCGCACAGCGATGCAAACCTTATAGGCGCCAAACGAGATTCCCTCTCCGACAGCATGCACGAATGTCTGCTCCAGCCCTTTTCCAAATGACAGACCTGGGATCTTCCCATTTTTCTCCTTGCATTTTATCCTGCATAAGCCCCACCGAAACCACCATGCCACCGGTCACACATGTGCAGATAGATGATGGATTCATTACCACTGCCACAAGCACGATTATCGGGCATAAAGAAAAAGGGGAGGGGGGGGGGGGGGGGAAGCAAGAGCATGAAAAGACTACTAGGACAAAAAAAAAAAGAAGGTTACACAAACATGACAATATATGGGATACCGAACCCTGGTCCCAACAGATATGGAAAGGCCATATCTGCATGTGTGGGCATGTATGTGGACACGTCAGCAAACATGGCCACATACATGGCCCCCATACCATGCACTGTACAAACACCATATATGCTGAAATGTCCACATACATGCCCCGCCATATCTGCACATGCATGCCCTCCTCTAATCCTGGTGGTTCTGCGACGAGAACTAGCCAGATCGTAACAGACCTCAGGTCTAAAACCCTGACCTAAGGTCGAGAATCTAGACACAGGTAAACGGACTCTGTGTTTATCTTTATTACTGCCATCTTCCCACCAACACAACGCACGCCAGTCCTGCGGTCTATTACAGTCAGACTGAGCGCACATATTCTTCGGGAAAAGACAGTAGCAGAGCCTCGTCGCAGGAGGGTGATTCGCTGCTCATCTTTCCGCAATGGCTCAAACCAGCGGTTATGCAGTTGTAGATCGTTTGAGGCTAAACTCTACAGTCTGCACCCCAATAGACGACACACGGTCGCTATACCTGTATTCCGGGCACCTTTCAGTCTACAGACAGCGATAATGACCAGGCATTCTATCCGGCTGAAGACCATAGTTTTGGTAGTCCTCCCCCTGGATCAAGCCTGCAGCACAGCAAACCAGGTAATGACGGGGTCTTCATTAAAATTTAATACCAGCAGAACATGACCGCATGGTTCAAACCAGTTCATACTTTTACATCTGCAAAAGTAGGAACTGGTTTCAAGTTTCAACCATGCGCTCTCACTTTCAGCTAGGAAAACCTTTTATTTTTAAAGTAAGACCCCATCTTCACATTCCCCGTCTGTACCACGCCCCGTCCGCACCATGCCCCGTCTGTACCAGCCGATGTCCCACTTCTCATCTTCTGAACATGGCTTGGTTCAAACAATTTGCTAGATTGGTATGCATCTGTAGCAGTTTTCTCCGAATTCGCCGACAGCAGATCATACGTCTGATGCAGACATCCATATTCACCAAGTACACTGCAATCTCACATCTGAATACATGCATGTGTCCTCTCCCTTGATTCATTTAAACATGTATGTATTCAGAACATTTTCAGGGACAGGTGCATTCCGAGTGTCGCGTAATGGAGCGAAGCGCGAGAGACAAGAACACGAAGACGATGGTGGACAGCACAGAAGGAAGCGGGACGAACAACAATGTCTTTTGACGAAGGGACAGATGATCGCCCAGGCGATCCGTCCGGACACCCCTTCCCTCGGCACAGACTACTACTGTGCGCGCTGTGTGACAAGATATGCCACTGTGTGACACTGTGTGACAAATACCTTCTACAACACTCCGATTCTCACAGCCATTATAGCAGATCATTCACATTGGAGAATTCGACCATAGTGTTATCGTATATATAAGCTTGAAGAAAGCATAGATAAACAGGCGACTGGCAGAAGAGGGATTCGGACCCCTGACATGCGAATTATGATTCTGCTATTCTAACCTACAAAACTATTTTGCCTTGAACCACTCAAGCCACTCGACTATTCCACTGGTGGGGTTTGTTTTTCATCGCTACCCCACCCACCCTTCGGTGCCAAACAAACTGGATATGACAAAACAACAACAGTCTGTGAGCCCCGTCTATCCTGTGACCAATCCGAGGCAACCCAAAGGACTCGTTCCTAGCCGGGATCTGCAATTATCAATCGACATTGGCCTCCAAATGGAATTCTTCGGGACAAGGGCATCAGGGCATTCGCATTAGGCCGTCACACGACCCTTTTTTGTGTTGCTTTTTTTTTCAAAGCGCCAACTGCGGCGCACCTACCGCAGACAGGGATAAGAGGAGCCCGTGTCTGTTGTAGGGTCACCCAAGATTGATGGCTCCAACATTCTTATTCCCGTGGGAACCGGCACATGCTCAGAACCGGGCCCAGCATACCTTTGTAAGAGCAATGTTGATCACAATTCACACGCACCTAAGTAGTGTTCTTACCGGTTTATGCAGTGAGAGCATTTCGCCTCGGGCCTGGGCCGGTAGCGAAATTGGCAGGCCGCTTTGAAAAGGTGCAGCGGCAGGCTCGTGAGCCTTGGAAGGCAGCTTCGTCAACTTAGGCTCATGTGAACGGGAAATCCAACATCGATACCGGCAACAACGTGGCAGTGTGGGAGGAGGGGAGGTGGCGAGCGTGGAGTGCAGGGAGAGATGGCGGTCATCATGCTGTGGACAAAGACAAGTGAGTTGTCTCACCTTGGAGGGCCCCCATCCTTGGAGGGTTTTTCGTGCGCCATAACGTAAACTTGAACTCTGCGTGACAATTCATTCAGCAAAGGCACCAGTGACAGCAAAAGAGAGGTACATGAAGTGGGTTAGCTCCACTTCTATTTTGAGCTCCAAAGAAAAGTGAGAAAAGGCATCGCCACACCAACTACATTGCGGAGACAATACAGAACAAAACGTTTTTTTTTTATTGTTTGATTTATTTAGTCTCCGATCCAGTGGATTCGCACACTCGTGCGTTGGACAGAAGACAGCTGGCACTCCTTGGAGAGATTAATTTTGAATAAACAAAAGATACAGAACGACGTTTTTTTTTTGTACTTTTTACAACTAAAGCATTAGGGAAAGATGGACTGGATGGCACTAACACATCACACGGCCAAAAAAAAAAAAAAGCACAGACTGTCCACACACACACACACACACGGAGGCACAACTCAGCCCTCAGCACAGCTAGGCAGTCCTATGCGGCCGGGCCATATTATGTGGGCTAGGTGATACGTTGCCGGCGTGGTGGCACCGTGTGGGGGGGTCACACTGTGTGGACTGGATGATGCTAACACACACACACGGCCACAGGAAAAGAAAAAAAAAAACACAAGAGACTGTCCACACACACACACACACACACACACACACACACACACACACACACACACACAAACAGGCACAACTCAGCCCTCGGCACAGCTAGGCAGTCCTATGCCGGCCGGGCCATATTATGTGGGCTAGGTGATATGTTGCCGGCGTGGTGGCACCGTGTGGGGGGGTCACACTGTGTGGACTGGATGATGCTAACACACACACACGGCCACAGGAAAAAAAAAAAAAAAAAAACACTAGAGACTGTTCACACACACACACACACACGGAGGCACAACTCAGCCCTCAGCACAGCTAGGCAGTCCTATGCGGCCAGGCCATATCATGTGGGCTAGGTGATACGTTGCCGGCGTGGTGGTACCGTGTGGGGGGGTCACACTGTGTGGACTGGATGATGCTAACACACACACATGGCCACAGGAAGAAAAAAAAAACACACTAGAGACATCCCCCCCCCACACCGAACACACACACACACACACACACACACACACACACACACACACACACACACACAGAGGCACAACTCGGCTCTTGGGATGGCTAGGTGGGCTGGGCAGTGTCATATGGGCTGGGTGATACTATGCGGGTGGGGTGGCAACATGGGCACCAGACGGTCGGAGACTCATACCATGCGGACAGACTTGACGAAAACCGAGGCAAAAGATGCACACACACATCTGATTCCGCTGCAATTCGAACGCCTGACCTGTTTACTAACAGTCCATTTTGCGCTGCTCATCCACACAGCAGGAGCTTGAGCACCTCCTTACTTTTTCTATTTTGGAACATCCGATTTCCATTGCACTTTGAAGTTTGAATTCATGAGCTGGCTTACCAACGGTAAGGTTTACACAGCTCACCCACACGGTTCAGGTGTGTACTTGTTTTTGAGCAAGTCTACTCTTTATATCCAAATACGAACTCGGGCGTGTGCCGAAACGACAACACAGTGGAGGGCGCAAAACGATGAGCCTACTGATCCCTTGGAGCGGGGGCCCACAGATCCGGTCACTCCCGCAACTACAGGACAAAAACAGAAAAAGTAAGCGTACATCAAGCCCATCCCGCAGATCACATCACTCCTACAAGTACAGGGCAAGAAACGAAAACACACACACACACACGCGGAACGACTCATCACACCTGCCTCCCACCACTGTTAACCTCTCCCCACCCCGAAGCAAAAAAAATAAACAAACACAAAATGACACATCACGCCCACCTCCCAACATCGTCAGCCTGTCCCCCGTCGGTATATATGTCATCAAACAGCCTCACCCCCGCTGGTATATATATCGTCAAACAGCCTGTCCCTCGTCGGTTATATATCGTCAAACAGCCTGTCCCCCGACACTATATATTGTCACATAACTATGAACTAAAAGAGCGCACTTTGCGAAACAAACGGCAAAAATAAAAGTTAAAAAACAAGACAAACATGAAGGGCACACTGACACCATTCATTTTACTCAGTCTTCTTTTAACTCCGCCTTCACCGTGCCTCTCATGTACAAGGCTCGCCACATTGATGAAGTTTGAGCGCGGCTGCCCCCATATACATTTATATACATGGTTACCAGGCCGAACATTCGGGGGGCCCCGGGCTGACCCCCAAACGCTCAGGCGTTCAGGGTCCGGTTCGGGGGCCGAACCTGAAGGGGTTCGGCCCCCGCCAAAAATTATTTCGAGGCCTAAAAATGATTGTTTTTTGTTGAATTTTTTTTGTAAGTTATGTAGGACATGCGCTACACGTATATAAATTTTTAAGGCATTTTGTTGAGCCAAAAAAAAAAGAAAAATCCTCAAAGATGGTGGTGTTAAAACGTGCTCAGCTACTCTGGTTTTTTTTTTTTTCACTTTTCATTTTTGGTTGTGATTTGATTTTGATGCCTCAAATATTTTATTATTTTTTGAAACTTTTTGCATGAGTTTTGTATTATGTGAACTACAGATATGTAAAGTTGCAGGGCATTTGGATGTTCCAAAAAAAAATGAACAATCACCAAAGATGGCGTTGTCCAAAATGGGCTTGGGCACTCACTAATTTAATTCTCTGATTTGAATAATTTCTCTTTTTATTTTTTCTTATTTTTCTTATTAGTAGTTAGTTTCCTTTTTTTTATTTCAAATTTGGTAAGGAATTTGGACGTAATGTTCAGGCAAATGTTGTTCAGTTTATTTTTCTGCATAGCATATGTTTTTTTCAGATTTTTTTTTTTTTTTGGAGGGGGGAGGTCCGCGTTCGGTCCGAACGGCCGAACGCATCCCCAAGGGGTCCCGTACGTTCGGGCGTTCGGCCCGTCCCGAACACCGGCCACCCTGTGTGTATCGTCACAAACAGAACTGCCCGGTAAACCGTAGGCAGAGAGAGAGAAGAGGACAACAAACGAGGGCCTGTGACAATATATAAATATATTGTCACATTGTGAATCAGAGCGCAAAAAAGGGGAAAGAAAAAAGGAAAAGGAAAAAAGGGGGAGGGGGAAGAGGTAAGGAAAGCTCCACCTGTTCATAACCTCTTACGTACAAGGCCAGCCACGTGGATGACAGGTTGAGCGCTGGCTGCCCCCATCCCCGTG
>BFEA01000147.1:1541959-1553935 GCA_003427395.1 Chara braunii | reverse complement strand
CATCTGCTCTCCCTCTCTCCCTCACCCCTTCCGCACACACCCAGCGGGCCAGGGCAGGTTCTGGAAACTCCACTGAGCATTGGGTAGTGTGTGATTTGTGGCAGTGGCCGACTCCTAAGAAATCTTTGGTCCTTAACTTTTGTGCTCGTGATGAGCCTGGTGGTTCAATTTCCTCAATCCAACTGCCAGAACCTTCTCTTGTTTTAGGAAAAACCAATTGAATAAAAATACCAAATCTAGAATTGATCTTATATTAGTCTTTGAGGAACTCCAAGGCGCGCTCCAATTTGCTAATATCCGACCACGTTCATCTTTTCTCGGCCTGGACCACTCTTTGACGGTCGCAGTCTTTTTGTTATAAAAAAAAACAGATCAAGGTAGGGGGTACTACAAATTAAACACATCTCACCTAAAGGACCCAAATTTCACAAAATATCTGGAAGACGTATGACTTTTCTGGAAGGATCAAAGAACCCTATTCGTCAATGACATTGAATGGTTCAATAACGGTCTGGTTTTCCTAGGCCGTAAATGTAATGAATATTCCAAAGCTCTGGCTAACGTAAGATATCATCAAGAAATAAATCTACTTAAACAAATTCAAGCCTTACAAGAAAAGGAAACAGCCTCACTATCACCTGCGGACTTAGAATCACTGGCTAATGAGATGGAAGGGATGGAGGACCACCTTCTCAAATTTAAAGAATACAGGTGGCAAGGAACAAGGATCAGAGGAAAACTTAACAAATATCAGATGGCGGGCGCCATGGATGCAAGATTTTTTTCTATGGCCAGAGCAAGAATGGGTCGAACCATAATTGAAGCACTGTCAGATCCTTTTGACACAAATGCACCCCTAGTCACTTCTACAGCGGCCAGTACTAGAATAACCAGAAACTTCTACAAAGATCTGTTCACCTCCCAAAATATTACCATACCCAGACACCAGAGGTCCATTGAGATAGACGAATTCCTTCTCCCTCTGAAAAATACTATCTAAGAATCTCAAAAAGAAGAGCTTGAATTACCACTTTCTAAAGATGAAATCTGGAAGGCTTTGATCTTGATGGAGGAAGATAAAACATCAGGTATAGACGGTCTCCCCAAGGAATTTTGAGAATCAATGTGGGACCTCCTTTCCCAAGACCTTATGGACTTTTATCAAGAAGTGTGGATGAATGGGGACATGAGTGAAATTATAAATCAAGGGGTCCTAACCCTACTATATAAAAAAGGAGACAAATCCAACATTAGAAATTACAGACCCATTACCCTTCTCACTGTGATTTACAAACTAGTTGCTAAAGCACTGACAGATAGAATGATAAAAGTCATAGCAGACATTATTCATCCATCACAGACTGGATTTTTCACAGGCCGAAATATCCAAGATAATATCTTTTTAGTAAATGAACTTTTAAGAATTACACGCCAATCCAAACACAATGCAGCCTTCATCTTTATCGGTTTTGAAAAAGCATACGATCATGTGGATTTTTTTTTTTTGGACAAATGTCTTGAGAAAATGAACTTTGGCCCTAACTTCAGGCGATGGATAAAAATCTTATACCAAAACGCTTCAACTAGCATCTCCATAAATGACAATATAGCCCCCCCTTTCAGCCTTCAAAGATCGGTCAGACAAGGTGACCCTCTGACTCCCTTTTTATTCATCATAGTTATGAAAGCCTTAGCGGCTAACCTCAATACACACAAAGACATAAAAAGTATACAAATCTCATCCATTCCAGAGGAAGCAATTCCAATTTGCTCCCTATTCGCGGACGATCTCTCACTGATGGTGGATGCAACCTCATAAAATTTGGAAGCAATAAAAACTCTGCTAGAGAAATTCAGCAAACTATCTGACATGAAGGTTAATAAGGGAAATAAAACATTGGGATAGTGGATTCATCATCAAGGGGTTAGACCACCAGAAACCCCTCGTATTAAATGGATCCCGAAAGAAAAGCCTATCAGAATCCTTGGTATTTCTCTATCAGCAGAAGGGAAGCCATCAACCAATAATGAAACTATATTGAAAAGTGCACACTCCAAACTGGAATAATGGATAAATAAACATATTTTCATTATGGGCCGCTCCCTAGTGATCAATAATGTTATCCTGGCCTCAACCTGGTATAAATCGTCATTATGGGCATTGGATGAATCATCCATTAGATCACTGCAACAACAACTCAGAGTCTTCCTATGGAGAGGTAACCACAACCTCAAAAATGTCATAAGCAGAGTGGCATGGACCTCCATCATACAACCCGAATCAAAAGGGGGACTGGGGATCATAGATCCACTGACCCAAGCTATGACGTTGTCCATGCAATGGATTAAGAGACCCCTCTTTAACCCTCAGACACCTTGGAATGGTTTGGCATGAGAACAATTAAGGAGACTAGCACCCTTAACAAGGAGTGACGTAGACCCAGCAGTATGGCTAGAAAATAGAGCATGGTCAATCCCAAGAAACACACAAAGAAACCACAACATTCAAGTACCGACGGAGAGAGAAGCCACAAGACAAGACATAAGCAAAGCTCCATTTTGGATAAATATCCTCAAGGCCTGGAGAAAATTACCTTTACTTAAAAGGTGAGAAGAAATCATTAGACAACCAATTTTCAACAATGGATGAATTAGGGACTCCCAATGATGCACTTTACACTGTATGGACAACCCATGGAAGGGGTGGATAAAAAAAGGTATAACAAGAATCAAAGACATATGTGATGAAACCACTAAAGACTGGGTTTCCCCTGAAATAATGCACACCAGGCTTAAATATTGTCATCATGTGAGTGAAAGTCTGGATAGGATTGTGGATTTAATCCCACTAGACTGGATTCGAATTCTCAAAAAAGGAAAGTCATTGCAAGAAAATGATTGGGTGGGGATAAGGGARAAACCCCATGTARTRGRAAATATTCTRATYCCGCCAAATCAGGATTCTTTAGCCCTCACAAGTATTTTYCYCCTAAAGGAAGACAATTCTATATCTCACCCCCCTGAAAACACGACACAATGGATCCCAAATGACCAACTTTTTAGAATTAGGGTAATCCAAAGAGACTCCTTACATTGGCTTGCCTTCAGACCAGTAAGTGACATCGCGGACCTCCCTCTAGACCCAGCGGCCTGGACATGGAGCTCAAAGAACTTTAAAAAAGGGAACCTTACTAGATCATTGCACTCCGTATCTGTAAAATCGACCTACCGTATGCTCAGACCAACAATTAACCTCAAAGACAGGGTAAAAACAAGATGGATGCAACAGTTAAATATTAGTAAGGAAGACCTAAGATTAGTCCGCTGGTTCAAGGACTCAAAATCAAAACCCTCTAAGATTGCCTCGCTACAGTGGCAAATAGAGCATCGATGCCTCCCCACTAATGATTGACTGATGAGTAGGTCCTCTCTGGAAAAGAAGGGGTTGGTTGATCCCTGGTGTAAACTTTGCAAATCATCCTTCCCAAGTAGACAGATTCTTGAAACTATTGAACACATCTTTCTAGCATGCCCAGGATCCATCTGGCTTTGGAGATGGTGGGCCCGTATCTGGGATCAGCTGAAAACATCACACCCTTGGCCATGGGGCTAGAAAGAGATCCTACTAGAAGTCTGGCTCCCGGACCAAACTGACACCTTCACTCAGAATTTGTTCATAATGGGGAGAAGAGCAATCCTCTGGGCAATCTGGCAAAGAAGATGCACCAATGAATAGGAAGAGGTCAGACTCGATGGCCCAGACTTTACTGAAACCATCAAACACCAAGTACAAAGTGACATCCTGGTTCAGTGGGAGAAGTTAAAAGATAAATTACAACACAACTCCTCAAAAATATATATTCTCAAAGCATTCAAATCATTTAGTAGTGACTGGCTCGGGGGGGACAAAGGGGAAAATATTGGAAGGATTGAATGGAAAGGAGAGACAGGGGGCGAGGGAGAAAATTTAAAAAGGGACTACAGGTTATCATTTAATAACTGGTCTGAGGTGGATCCCTCTGTTCCTCTTCGTCCTATGGTGGACTTCCCAAATCCCTTCCCACCACCCCCCAATGCGATGGTCCCTTTATCTTGGCATGGCCTGGACCAATGAGTAGATCTAGAGGCACTAATGAAACACCTGCAAAGGAGAAGTTCCGATACAGTAAAGAGCTAGGTAACAAAGATCTTCTTATCTGGCGCCCTACTAAGGGTGAAGAGGCTCAAGTCAGTAACTACTATGTACGATCATTATTTTGTTGTGTACACAATGGGACGCTGGACCCGGTTTTCAACAGGTGCAGTTCCCCACCAATAGATAGAGCGACGAACAGAAAACCTTAGTAGGGAGGGATGCTCTTATCACCCTTCCTACCAGGGTTTTCAACAAGTCTTTTAAAAAAAAAAAAAAAAAAAAAAAAAAAAAAAAAAAAAAGGCCTCTGTCGACTGCTGGAGGCACTGGGGTGCTCAATTTGAACCTTGACCCCAGGCCTACTGACTTGAGAACTGTCCATAGCCTCTTTAGAGGCTCTAGGACCAACTTTTGACCCCAGAACTTCAGACTTGCAAATAGCTACGACCCTTATACTTTGTTGTGTGCCAAATTGACTTTGGTTYTTTGCGAAATAGGGAAACCTTTTTTTTTTTTTTTTTATAAAAAAAAACCGTCGGTGTTAGTGCTGTTGATAAGAGCAGACACCACTAACACCTAGGGAGGGGCTCCATCTATTGGTGGGGAGCAACACCTGCTGGAAAACGGGTCCAGCGTCCCTTATACAAAGTTGAGAATGTTTGAGGACAGTGATTGTAAGTGGTTGTAAGCCTTGCCAACATTGATTGCCCTGTCTATAGGGGATTTATTGAGCAGGTATGTGTGGATCCTAGTGATGTAGTTCCTATTTCTTGTATCTCTTCACCCCCGCAGGGGGCGCCAGATGTCTCCATAAGCTCTGATACCGCTGCAGGAAGTAATGATCCTTTGTTTAGTTAGGAGGAATTCCTCATATGAAAGATAATGCAAGAAGAGTAAGTTGCTGGGTAATGTCAATTTAGGACAGGATTTCTGCCAGGGAAAGGGCGTGGGGCGGGAAAAGGTCGGGGAAATCGTCAGGGGGGCGGAGTGGGAAGGAGAGTTCTATGTTGGTCCAGTCCTTAAAAATTAGGTGATAGTCTCTCATTTCCTCCATATCCCTCTGTCCTTCCCCCCCATCTCCACTCCATTCCACCTTTGCTATCCATCCTTCTCTCTCCCCTCCCAACCAATCTGTGCAAAATGTTGTAATCCTTCTCCTGACATCTCCTGTTTGTTTAAAAAGGTCTAGTTGTGATTTGGTGGCCTGCCATCTGTGTGAAAGTTCAAAGTGTATCTGCTGCTGAATGTGTTCGGTGATCTCGGGCACCTCTACCCTCACTTTATCCTTGGCCAGTGTACATCTCTGCCACCAAAATGCCCACAACACCGCCCTCCTTCCAAGTCTATACATGTTCTCAACGAATGTCGTGGCGGCCTCTGCAAGTGGTCAGTGGCCGGCCAGTATGGCTTGTCAGGACCAGGGCCAGAGGGATGTGGGCACCATCTTTCTCCATATGCAGTCCCACCACCTCCATATGAATTGGGCGATCGGGCATTGTAGGAAGATATGTTCAATAGTTTCTGCCCTTTTGTGGAAGGGGAAAAGACTCTGACACCGTTGGCACCATGGGAGCAGTGGACCCTTTTGCTCTAAGTTAGTGCGATCTGTCAACCAATCATTGGTTGACAGACATCTGTGGGCGATTTGGTACTGTAGAGAAGTGATTTTCATGGGTCTTGCCTTCCGTTCCTAAAACCATTTGATTGGGGTTAGGAGGGAGCGATCCACATTCAAGTGTCTGGCCCATCTATCGTTGATGATATCTCTCAACCGTCTCTTAGGTCTAAGCATTTTATAGGCTGATTTGACTGATAATTGGAGTATGATGATACGTCCTGCTTGGGGGCCTACCCTTTGGTGGGATTCCCAGGACCATTCCTCCGGATCTAGAGGCAGGTCCTGAATTGGTTTGAAAGGCTGGAACGCCACCCTCTGCCCTTTCTCTTCTAAGACTCTTACTCTATACACATCTGTTTTTTCTTCCCATACAAGAGGGGCATTGCTACCTTGGAGGGTGCTGGTTCCAGTGATTTCGTAATCTTCGATTAAGACCGTCTGGGGGGAAACCATGTGTATTTGCCCTATCCTCTGGGGAGGCTCCGTGCTAACTACCTAATCCCCTTCCTTCAAGGTGGGACCTCGTTTAAGGGTTTGATACCATGCCAGTGGGATGGCTTCAATCAGGTATCCCAAATGCTTCTTCATGTGATGGTAGGATCGTAGGCTTTCTTGCAGTTGGCCTTCTGTTTTCCATTCCTTTTTGTCCTCGTCCCAAAGATCCCCTACCCTGAGCACCCCTCTCCTCACCCAACTTTTCCAAGGCGATGCTGAGCTTGACATGATACAGCCACTTGAGTCAGTTATTCGTCGGTTTCCAAACAAGGGTTGCCGATGGACTTCCTCCCAGCGATCGGGGTATGGTCTATCTGGAAGCGGGAGTCTACGCCACGTTTCCAATAGGGAAGGCCAAAAGCTGTCCAAAATACGATTGTCTCTTTCCAACCCCTCCTTCGCTCAGGGGAACTTCTGTGGAATTGTCCAGAAACGGTCTTCCAACCATGTCAAGGGGTGGGTGGACTGGGGGGATTCTAGGGCCAAACGGGCCAGATGTTCCACTGCTAGTATACACCATGGGCTCTGGGGGGTGAAGATGAGTTTTTTAATCCATTTAAGGCGAAGTGCTTGCACTTGTGTGGCTAGGTCGATGATTCCTAGGCCACCCCCCGCCTTGGGTTGTATGATGGAGTCCCATGTCACGCGGTTGATCACGCTGTCGAGCTCGCCATCCCCCCTCCATAGGAAGGCGGTCGCTTTTCTCTTCAAATTTTTTAAGGCTGGTTTGCTGAGTGGCCACGGTAGCGATTTGTACCATAGGGAAGCGAAAATCACGTTATTGATTATTAACGCACGACCGAAACAGGAAGTGTGTTTGTTTTTTCAGTTTTCTAATTTTTGTCTAGCCGGGTTACAAATCCAATCGTCATTAGCCGGCGGGCGTCCCTCGACCATCATAGCTACCCCAAGGATTCTAATTGCTGATTCCAAGGGCATCCATTTGATTCTGGGTGACTCAGGTGGGCGTCCCCCTTGAGAGTGAATCCACCAGCCCTGAGTTTTGCTTCCCCAATTGACTGTCATGTCGGAAACCTTAGCAAATTTGTCCATCATTCGCTGAATTTCCTCTATGTTGCTATGAGTGGCTTCCGTTAGGATGGTGAGGTCATCCGCAAAAAGGGAGCATACCGGGATGGCCGCCTCTGTGTGTAATTCAAATTTTCGTAATATTTTTGTTTGCTCGGAGGTTGGCGGCAAGCGCCTCCATGATGACCAAGAAGAGGAAGGGGGCGATCGGGTCCCCTTGACGGGCAAAAGGTTCCAAACGCAGGGGTGGTGTTATGCACCCGTTGACCTGGATGCAGGTGGTAGCATTTCGATGCAAGATCTGTATCCAGCGTCTGGAAAACGGTCCAAAATTCATTTTTTCCAGACATTTGTCCAAGAACAGCCAGTCTACATGGTCGTAGGCTTTTTCAAAATCGATGAAGACCAGTGACGCATTCTAGCGAGAGTGTTTTGTGAGCTGAAGTACTTCGTGGATAAAGAGGATGTTCTCTTGGATGTTTCTATTTTCCATGAAGCCAGTTTGCGACGGATGAATGATGCCTTCCATTACTGGGATCATTCTGATAGCCAAGGCTTTTGACAACATCTTGTAGACAACTGTGAGAAGGGTGATGGGGCGGTAATTCCGGATATCCATTTTGTCCCCCTTTTTGTATAGAAGGGTTAATACCCCTTGCCCCACCCTTTCGCCCATCTCGCCTGAGACCCATACCTCTTTGTAAAAGTCCATGATATCTTGACTCAGGAATTCCCATGTGGTTTCCCAAAATTCTTTGAGGAGGCCATCAATCCCTGACGCTTTTTCCTCCTTCATTTGGAGAAGGGCGGTCCAGATTTATTGTTTGGAAATTGGGGCTTCCAAGGAATCACCTTGTTCAGGTGTCAAGGATTTTTCCATCGGTTTCAGAAAATCAATTAGTTGGCGATCGTGGTCTTGAGGGTTGGATTTGTCTATGTGAGAGGTAAAGAGGTCCTTGTAAAAATCATATGTTATTTTGACACACCTAGCTGTAGAAATGGCCGGATGCGAGTCCATGAAGGCCCAGGTCTGCTGCAGATACTTTTGGAAAGATTTGAGACGGAGCAGAGACGTGTTAAGTTTGTAATAGTTGGCTCCCTGATCTGGCCGTTTTCGGAAAGTCCAGACTGTCACGCACATCCTGTGATCCAGGCCTGGGTGCGGGCTAATTGGCAGTATTGCTGCCAAGGTTAGTCCTCCACTCAGGTCCTCTGAGGCCAAAATAAGATATATTCTGGATTTTGATAATCTATCGGGGTTGTTGTTGCGTAGGCAAGCAAAAGCCTTTTCTGTCGGGTGGCCTTGCCTGAAGGTGTCGAAGACTGAGAGGGCAGAACACAAATCCTTTATAATTCCCTCGTCCTCCTCTGCATTGCGTGCGGTAGTAGACAAGATTTTCCAATGGTCCAGCCACCTGTCCGGTGCGGCGTTGAAATCCCCTGCCATTATTACCGGGACGCCAGAGACCGGAATTATTTCGATCTTTTCAAAGAAAGTTTTTCTTTCTTGGCGAGTGTTAGGAGCGTAAATGGACATAATGCATACTACTTCCAACTCCAACATGCCCAACACTCTGACCCACCTCCCTTCCACCTTGTCTTGATCCCAGTCGAGAACTTGGAGACGAGAGTCGGGTGGTATCCATATGGCTACCCCCGCACTTCCGAGGGTAGGAGCGAAGGCCTGATATTTTGGATAGGGCCAAACTTGCTTATGTGCCCTGTGGTGTTCCGGTTAGTCCATTAAGTGGGTTTCCTGGATGCAGATTACATCCGGCCACGCTTTTTCCCCCACCCCCCGTATCAAGTCCCATAACGCATTATTTTTATCAGGGTTGCGTGAGGCTAGACTGTTCACGTTGATTGAGCGAATATCCAGATCAGCTTGTTGAAGGGTGTGCTTCCACTTTTGGTTTTTATCGTACACTACTTCTACCCAATCAATTTTTACCACTATTTGGTTCGAAAGGGTGACCAATCCTATATATCCCAATCCACGCCTTTATTTAGTATGTTTTTTCTGAGTATTGTGCATATACAGGTGAGTAGGTTGTCTGTTGACCAAACACTGCTGGGTTTGATTTTCAGTTGTTGGGTGTCCAGGAGCAAGTTGTGTGTGAGCCATTGTAGCCCTGCTTCTTTATTATCCTCAAATCTGACATATACATCTTTACAA
Source organism: Chara braunii (assembly GCA_003427395.1). Taxonomy (NCBI): domain Eukaryota; kingdom Viridiplantae; phylum Streptophyta; class Charophyceae; order Charales; family Characeae; genus Chara; species Chara braunii. The sequence continues at coordinate 1,544,484 of BFEA01000147.1, read as the reverse complement.
GCCATCTTCAGGTTTTCCGACAATACGATGATGGTGGCCATTGCCCCCGGCTCATAATCATTTGTGATAAAATCTGTAATTCCGTGGACGCGTAGCTGTCCCTCCCTCTTCATGTGCCATCCGTGTAGGGTCATTCCACCGTAGGTCGGGGCATATGAGTCTTCTGAGTCGGCCGACGATAGGCCCAGCTCCCATTTCCCAGACCTCCTTCTAATGGGGAGCACTGAAACTTTATCCCCTTTCAGTAGGCTATTATGGTACAATCCCTTTTCAATAAGATGGTATATTTTTGCTCGTCTGGAAGGGCCTGCCTCATCTGTATTCAGTGCCTCTTCCTTCTTCCTTTGTTCTGTTCCTTCTGCGTGCCCTACCGACTGTGCACATTCCAAGGGGGGGTTACCGGTGTGACCGGTGTGGTCTGAAACATTAGCGTCTATGGGCTGATTACAGTTGGATGGTTCAGGCTGGACCGGTGCCTGTGTTGTTTTTGTTGCGGGAGGCTGGAACTTATGGTGAACAATATTCCAGACTCTGTACAGTGCTGATTGTCAATCCAGGCTCGGGGACAGGCCGTGCTCTAGGGCTTGTTTGAGGCTGGGGTTTTCGTCTAATAGGGAGAATAGTCGCACGTAAGCCTCATCCCAGTACTCTTCTGATTGGCCTGAATATAGTGACTGAAGGTGGCTGATTAGCCATTCTGCCAGTCCTTTTAGCTTGGTCTAAGTATCCTCCTCCCCTCGAGATCCCCAAGCCTCAGGTGTGCTATCCAACATTTCCTCATCCGGGGCGGCTCCCGGGGCTTCCCAATCCATGGGTTGGGGTCCAAAAGCCTGGAGGAATGGGTCCGCTCTAGAAGGAGTCTCCTCTGTGACAGGTGCAGTGTCGGTACAGTTCAAATTAGAAGATTGTTCCTTCAGGCTGGGGTCTGTTACCGCCGCCTCCTCCGAGGCCGATTGTATGGTCCCGTGTTGATTCTCTTCTTCTTTCTTTCCCTTCTCTATCCCTCTCCTTTCACCCATAAGTTGCCTTGTCTTTTCTCCCTGTACTTTTAATCCGCTCCTGTGTCTTTTGCTTCCCTTCCCCCTCCGTTGGGTTGTACTCCCCTGAATCCCCAGACCCTTTCTCCACCAGGAGTATGCCCTCCTTCTCCAGGGAGTCTTAAATAACCTGAAATCTGTTTTCTGATTTCCTGGGACTGCCCCCTTTATTCTGATTTTGCGGTTTGTTGTTTTTATTTGCGTGCGCTTGTTTGTTGGGGGGCGGGGATTGCCAAAGCTCTCCCATTTCTGTCGTGGTGATGAAGTCTTGAGGCCTAGGTTCAGGGTGCTGCTCAGTCCCTTCCATCTCGATCAGTTGCTGCTGTTTTGATTTGTCGGTGGCCGCAGGGGGTTTGGCGGCCTTGTCCATATGTATCTCCACCGGTTTCGGGGGGGTCCATTGCTCTGGGGGTTTTGTGCCCCATTCCACAACGCCCCCTTTTCCCCATTCCCAGCCCCTCACTCCTCCTTCCTCTCGCGGCTCGTCCACGTAAACCCATCCTTCATGACCGGCGTCAACCATCCTCCACCAAGTGTCTTTTAGCGGGTCGCGAATCAGACGCCCGGTGGCTTTGATCTTCCTGGCCGGGTGATGGGGCCACTCGGATTCTGTCAAAAGATGGCCGTAAGCCTGACACTTAAGGGTCTCATTTTGTGCGACGTGTGGATTCTGAAATCATGTCCCCCTATCCGGAAACGAATCACGTCGTCGAGGGTGAAAATATGACCTTTCGGGAGGTCGAGGGCTATCATGAGGTAATCATTCCTCCGAGTCACATGGGGCGGGAAGGGGTCAATGAAGTCCACAATGTCATATTTTTGAGCTAACTCTTGCACGAAAGCCCCCTGAATCTCAATGGGAACGTGACGGAATTCCACCCAGTAATGATCGGACATTAGTTGGTCCCTCTTTTCCTCTTATTTTTGTTGTTTCGGAGGAGACCAGGGGAAGATCCGGACCTCTGACCGACCACATGGTATGCTCTGCCATGTGTCCATGATTCTTTTGTCTGAATCAAACATGCAGATCACCGTGATGACCATGGACGAGATGGGTTGGATTAGGAAGAAGTCTCTTGCCCCCTCCTCAGATCCTTTGAGGGTCGCGAGTCGTTTCCTAATCCATCCTACCTTGTCATTGGTCGATTTGTAGGCCGCGTCATCATAAAAGACCCATGTGCTCACGTGTCGGGTATATACAGCGTCCCTTTCTCTGATCGTTTCTCCCGAGAGTGCTTTCACCCTCTGCTTTCCCGCCCCTTGACTAATTATCTTATCCTCTGATTTAGCTAAAAAATTCTCAAGGAAAAAGGCTGATGCCGTGGTTAGGTTGTCCAGTGGGATCTCTAGATTACTTTCCCCCCTCTCCTTCCCTCCCTACTGACAGGGTTTGGCCTGCATAGATTCTTTTGAGCTTATCCGCCCATGTGGGCCTGTTAGTGGCGTCCTTGCCTGCCTGCAGGTCTTGCATCTCCTTCAGCAGGTCCG
>BFEA01000147.1:1518639-1537367 GCA_003427395.1 Chara braunii | reverse complement strand
GATGTTACCCATTCTTTCCCGAATGACCACCTTTGTCTATGCCCGTCTGTCTGAATGCTTTTCTTCTCTGTGATCTTCTTCTTCGTCTAGGTTCACCTTGACGTCAGGCGGCAAGGGGTTGATCGTCTGATGTGGTAGAGGCGTTTCCTTTCCCTAGGAGGCATTTCCTTTCCCTAGGAGGCATCTGAGGCGGGGGCTCGTTGCCTTAGGGGCCGGCCCTGTGATTGACTCGGAGTGGACCGCACGGCGGGGGGATACCATGCTGTTGTGGCGGAGCCGGTCCGACTTCTGAGATCCGAGGTTCACTCGGGCGAGGACGAGGGGTATCCCAGACCACCTCCTAGGGGATGGACATGCGCTATTCACGGAAGGCGTTAAGTCATTGTCGGCTTACGCTAAGGAGGACCGTCATAGTTTACCCTTTGTGGCCGTCTTAGGAGCCACAGACGAATGGAGAACTGACGCCATAAGAAGCCCAGTTCGTGTTTTCGTTAGTTATGAGTGGAGTGCATGTAGGCACCATCTTCGCGGATAGGTTTGCACCGTAAGAAGTGCAAGCCTGGGGTCATCAGGCTAGTTGACAGAAGGTAACGACTAAAGTGTTGCTTCGAATGTCTTTGTGTTGGAGGCGGGTACGTCATCATAGAACAACAAGAGTAATTGTTTCCCAGAGGCAAGGTGAACCCCGTCTTTGGCGAAGTGATCAGTGTGTCAGTTGTTCGAGTTGGTCGCTGACTTGTATAGGTGGTAGCCGAGTTATTTGCAGATGGCATTCACACCAAAGTTAGAGGAAAAGCGTGAAGTCATCATTAAAACTATGACACTCTAACTCTGCTTGAGAGTTGGGGCGTTCATATTCCGTGCTAGCAGTCAGTATGGGGCGGAATGAAAAAACCTGGCAACGCATCTCATCCAGTCGAAAAAGTCGTGACGGTCTAGCCGTCTGGCAGGCAGAGTGAAGATATTTTAGTCAGACGCCACTTGAGTGTCGCCTTGTGTATTGGTCATGTTTTGATCTTTTATTGATAGGTGTTGTTTGAAGCCAAGTCAACCTTTGTCGTATGCATGATTGTATTACATATAAGTTGATTTTGGAAGATAGGTCAACTTGCGTTGACCTAAGTCTTTTTTTTGAAAGGGTTTGTCTGAGTGACTCTTGATTGTCTTCGAAAGAAGGGACTAGGATCGCTAGAAGTCTTCCTTATGCTTGGAACGTCACGTCCTAGTCGACCGATGTCGGTCCGATTCCTAGGAGATCAGCGCCCCAGGGACAGACGACGTTCGGGTCCACTTTGGCGTTTAACTATGCGTACCTATGCTACAGCGAACGAGCAAACGCCCTCGGCCGCCCTACCTATGCAACTGCATTATAAAAGCTTTCGCATGTGGGTCGGTAGCTCGGTTGGGATACGCCCCTAAGGGTGGTGACAACCCCTTAGGGAAGGTAAGTTGTGCCCCGCGGAAACCTATCCTGTCGTAGGGGACCGTGGGATGTACAGCTGGCGCACTCGGCCGGAGCGGTAAAGGGTCGACGCGGGTTACCGTGTTGTCCCCAAGCTGTGTTTAAAAAGTTGGAAAGCTAAGTTTCTCCCGGTTGACGCAGGCGGGAGGGCCCTCGCTCACGCGGGGGCCGATGCGCTCGACAGCGGGTCACGATAGGGAGAGAGGGGCAGAGAGGGGATGGGTAGATGGGGGGGAGAGGAGGGGCGGAGAGGAGATGGGTAGGTGGGGGGAGGAGGGGGAGAATCTGGAGGGGGAATAGCAATTGGGGTTGAAGAGCGGGGAGTGGGGGGAGCGTGAGTCGCGAAGGATCGGGAGGAACAGGATCTGGGCCGAGATTGGAGTGGACTCGATCTAGGGGTCGGGATCGGAGTCGGGGACGAAGGAGGAGATCAGGATGGGTGGGTAGAGGGATGGGGAAGAATTGGGATGGGAGGGGACGGGACACAGGATGATTGGGGGTTGAGCGAGCGGAGGAGTGGAAGGTAGGCGGGGGTCGTAGGGGTTGGGCTGAGCGAGATCGGAGGCGGGGGGGCAAAAGAGGGGACCAAGATGAGACGGGACAGGGGCGGAGGCACGACCGAGGCAGGGTGGGAGGAGCAAGAGTGGGGAGGGAGATTGACTGCTGCCGGGAAAGAACAGGGTCTGGCGGAGGAGTAGGGGCCAAGATCTGAGTGGACTTGATCTGGGGGGGGGATAGGGGGATAGGGGTTGGGATCGGAGTCGGGGACGAAGGAGGAGATCATGATGGGTGGATAGAGGGATGGGGAGGAATCGGGATGGGAGGGGACAGGACACAGGATGATCGGGGTCGGGATACGACGTATCCCGACGGGATCGGGAGAGGCGAAAGAGGGGACCAAGATGGGACGGGCAGGAGAGGGGGGGGAGACTGACCGATGTTGGGGGCCGGGATCGATGTGGGATGCCGGGATCGGAGCAGGACGGGTGTTACGGGGGGATTGGGAGTTGGGGACGGGGGAAGTGGGGGGAGAGATATGACAACTGCCAGGGGCCGGGATCGGAGTGGGAGAGGAGTGGGATAGGTGGCGCGGGGGGATTGGGAGTCGGGGAACGGGGTCGGGGGCTGTCAGGGGTCGTTGAGATCGGGATGAACGAAGTCGGGGGAGGGGGTAACGAAAGGGGAGGGATGAAGAGGGATCGGGATGGGATGGAGGGGGGGATCGGGATGGGGTGGAACAGGGGGCGGAGGCGAGTGGAATTAGTGCTTACCTCTGGGGTTGTTCCCTTCCTTCACCGAGGAGGTTCCCCGGGGCCCCAAAGGAAAGGGGGCAAGACCCATAGTGTTTCCTTATCGTACTTCGCCACGTGTCCTCATGCGCACCGAGGAGGTTCCCCGGGGCCCCAAAGGAAAGGGGGCAAGACCCAGAGCGTTTCCTTATCGTACTTCGCCACGTGTCCTCATGCGCCAGATGTCACGTTGATTGCAGTTCCTCCGCCTGTCTGCTTGTGAAAAATCAAACCTCTCTCCAAAACTCGTCGCGACGCTATTCCTTTCCTCCCTCTCGCTTGTGAATATCAGACCTCGCTCCCGTGACGATCCTTCTTGCTCCCACCTCCCTCTGACTTCACCGCCCTCTCTTCCCCTTGCCAATGACTGTCCTCCGTTTCTATGCTCTCCTCCTACGATCCCTTTTTTTTTTTCTTTTTTGGGGTTGCACTTCGGTTTTGTTACTTCGCGTCTCCTATCCTCCGCTGTGTTTGCAAGCCCGTGTCGATCCGTCGTCCCGCTTCGTTCCGACGGCTGACGATCCGTCGTCCCGCTTCGTTGCGTCGACTGCTCGCGCTCCTCCAACCACGACTCTAGCCTTTATTCCGCCCCGGCTTTGTCCCGATAACTTCCTTGCTCGCCTTTCCGTCTTCACTCACCTTTCGTTGTCCTGTCCTCCTCGCTTGCTGCCGCTGACTCGTCTGTACTTGGATTTCCCTCCCCTCCTTTTTTCGGCTGATTTGCATCCGTTTCGCCCTTCTTCGACCTTTATCCTTCTATGGTTGAATTTAGCTTCTTCGTGCCTCCTGTTTGCCAGCTCGTGTCAATCCATTCCCCCTCTTTGTTGCGCCAGCTGCTCGCGTTCCCTGTTCAGAAGTAGCCTGGAGCCGAGAACTCAACCCCAGGCCACGCAGACCTGAGAAGGTCTGCGCTGGGCTGTGTGACCAAGACACGCCCAGGCCTGAGTCTGTCGAGTGTGGCTGTGTGACCGAACGCTGCACACAGGAAATTCAAGAGTCAAAGTCAACTGTAGAGTCAAAGGTACCGCACCCTGTCCCTGGGTTGGATACACTTACTTGTTGTGCGCAGGTACCCAGACAACATCCAAGCCGGAGGGAATTCGGTTTCAGGCCGATCTGGGCCCTCATTCGCATTGAGATCTGGACGGCTGAGGGATACAACATCCGGGGTCCAGAACCCGCGTGGACACTACATAAGAGTTCACTTCCTGGCTTTGACATTCATTCTATCTTGCGTTGATGCTGACTTCACGCGTTGGCTTCAACGCTGGCTCGACGCTGCTGGCATTGTGACTTGGCGAGGCGCTGCTAGTCCGACATGGTGGCCGGCTTGCTCTTGTCTTCTTGGCATGCTGACGTGGCAGCTGCCCTGCGCTATCGCTAATGTGGCTGCTGCCACGTGTATCGTTGGCTGACGTGGCTGCTGCCACGTGCTCTACGACTGGGACTACGTGGTCGGCATTGCTATTCTGTTTCGTCGTCACTTCAAGAGGAGATCAGGACTGTGGAGAGTTCGAGGATACGTACCTGGTGGTCTTCATGTCGACATTGCTCCAGATGCTGATGTGGAACTGATTAGACATGCCACATGGCACATTGAGGATACTTGGATACTCGTTCATACTATTGATCGTTGAGGTGGCAGTAAAGGAGTGGGCATTATACTTCCTCTCCTTTGTCTCTTCTCCCTCCCCTCTCTTCGTCTGTGTATGATTACCTCACCTCATTTTGTCTGGTTATGATTTGGACTATATGTAATCATCAGCCGATGAACATTTATCTGGGCTTGCATTGTTGACAACTGTCTCACGATCTGGGTTCATTACAATTTGGTATCGGAGCTAATCTCCCGACGATGACATTAGTATGTGGTATGCGCCAGATGGTGCGCAGGTAAGGAAGGTTGAGTAGGTGATGACGTGGCAAGGGATACGCTGGGGATATTGACGTGGTACATACCTCTTTGGCGAGAAGACATTGTCGGGGATTGTTGACGAAGTACAGACTCTGCTGGCGAGAAGACATCCCTACCAGGCTGCTGACGTGGTAGTAGGGATTGCGACAAGGGATACCGCACGCCAGCCAGGATCGCGATAATGACGTGGCATCGTGATCCCAAGCTGACGTGGCATCCTGATCCCAAGTTGACGTGGCACATATACTGTTGCGTCTGAAGACCATGTTGATTGCTGATGTGGCACTCCTTGTGCTGCTGACACGACAGGGTCTACTATAGATGCTGACGTGGCCTGGAGGAAAGATTCATCGCTGACGTGGCATGAGCAGGTCATCACACCTGTCTTATGAGGTGGTGTCTGCCTGCTGATGTGGCGTTGAACTCCTTGGCTGACGTGGCATAATCTGACTGGCTGGAACGACGACGGTATCTCACGTGACGCTTGGAAGAGGCACGTGGCGAGGATCGGACTACACATTTGCTGACGTGGCATCCCATTATTGACAGACTGGACAGAGTGCTGACGTGGCAACATTGCTATGTTGGCACTCCAGGGATTACACGTGGCAGTGGATACTGCCAAGTAAGAGGTGCACTCTAAAGACGACGGCGGTACAACTGACTGGACAGACTACACAGTTGTAGTGCCAACTGTCAGGGAGAGTGCGTGATCGCACTGACATCAAGAAGGCACAACAGACTGACAAAGGTTGCTGACAAACTGGTTTGTGGATTGTTGTTGGCATACTTACCTGTTGTTGTTGTGTGTGGTGTTTGCGTACTTATTTATGTGTGGTGTCTGATCACACGGGCCTGACATAGTACCTGTACATTGCATAGGACGTCATCACACAGACAAGGAAAAAAACAACAGTTAGAAATATTAGACATTTGTTTATTATTTCTTTTTATTTTTCTGTTCCACGATTGCGAATATCGTCTCAAACTTGACTTCCAAAATGATTGGTATGTGGAAAATCCTCTTGCTTCTTTTCCCCATGACGTTCTTCTCGGGTGAGGGAACCTCCGAGCTAAAGACTATGAGACAGGCGGAAGGAAAGAAGCAAGAACTACTAGCACTGTGGAACCAACTCTTGAACGATCTGCATCTGTCTAGACCTGACGCCGAACGGCACGTCCGTAATTTGTTTGACTTGAAGACGGTAGAGGACCGTCTGAAGAAAGCAATTACGGGCGTGGAAGTTGCGACAGTCGGGGCCGAAGTCTCAAAAATGATAGCTCAGTGTCGAAAGGCACTGCACCAGTTCGCTATCAACCAGTTGGAAGAAGTCGTGGAGTCATCGAGGAAAGGAGAAGTTAAACCTGAAGTGATCGAGGCAACCATTGATGCTAATATTCAGTAGTTACGAGAGACGCTCGCTGCTGAAGAAAAGAAGAAAGAAGAGTTAGCCCGGAGACGAGAACACGAATCAAGAAGGGAGCAGAAAGTAAAAGAACTTAGACAGGTGATAGGAACAGATGGAAAAGAAGAGATCGATATGACACAGACTTTTTATCACATCATGACTTATCTCTCCTTCTTGGAAGAAAAAATTGACCGACAACAAAGTCAGATGGATGAAATTGTTGTTGGATTGAGAACCATCACAAATATTGTGAAAGGGAAGACTAAGGTAGAAGAAAAGGAGGAAGAGGATAAAGAAGAGAAGAAACCAGAAAAGAAATTGATGAGTGATGCTATTAAGTCTGCTGTTTCGAAAGATACGAATGGGGGACGAAAATCGTCTAATGGGGGAGGACCGAGTCCGCCGTCTTCTCCTCCTTCATCTCCTCCTTCCTCTCCTCCTTCCTCTCCACCTCCGAAGTCTCCTTCTCCGAAGCCGCAGGATAAGGTAACCACGGAACCGGAGAAACCAAAGAAGAAAGAAAAGGTGAAGATGAAATTTTTTTTTACGTTTTGCAACAAGAAAGATGAGAACCTGTTGCTTTGGATTGTCGAGATTCAGACCTCTTGTAAAACGGCCCCTGTCGAACTCGACTATCAAGTTGCTTTTTCTACTTCTTGCCTTGGTGGGGAAGCAAAGAATGGGTACTGGCCGAAGTTAACGCAACGGGGTTCAAGGACATTGGGGAGTGGGCTGGCACTATGAACCTGAAGCAGTTCCTTGGCAAGATCAAGGAACGTTTCCTGGATAAGACGACGGCCGACAAGGCCTTCGACCAACTCACCACCATTGGCCAGAGACATTGGACCTCTGTGGAAACTTTGTCTCGGGAAGTTGATCGATTGCTGCAGGTTCTTGGATTGAACCTGCAAGACAACCAACTCTTGTATATCTATTCCCGCGCTCTGCCTGAGCCCATTCGTGGACAACTCGTGGCAGACTCTAAATCCGGCAAGTACAACTACAGGCAGTTTCGCGATCTGGCTCTCCAACGAGAGCAAATGACTTCACAGGTAAAGAATTCGTATGCTTTCGTGGTGAAGTATGGTGGTGGAGGAGGTGCAGGTGTAGGAAAGCGGGTACTCTGGCGCCAAAAGTGCCAGGACCACACCCTCGTCGTCTTTGATGACGATACAGTGGAGAAGTGGTCATTGAAGGCCGAGGGTGTGACGAGCAGCAGTGAGTCCGGGAAGAGGAAAGTCACTGCCGCAGTGGTCAACAAGGGAGGACAACGACCACCAGGAATGAAAAATAAACCACGCTCGTTCCCTGAGCATCCCCGAATTGCGGTCGGGATGTCGTAGGAAAAGATGGGGATATCACATGAATTATGGCAAGAAAGAATGAACAATGCACAATGTCTGAAGTGTGGCATCGCAGGGCATGTGATTGCATGGTGCCCACAGATTCGATACCCAAAAGCGAGCAGCCAGTGGGAGTAGCATCTGCTCCTACTGAGTTAAAGGGTCTGGACAAAGAAGGTAAGGCGCCTACAATCCCTTCTAACCCTTTGACTCGCACGACAGAGGATGGTTCTTTTTCGGCCCATCGTCCAGATCACCCTGAACCTGTCTTATGCACTGTCTCTCTGGACGACTCTCTTGACGAGCTTGGTGATGAGTTGTTGGCATTATGAAGCTCGTGGGCTAAGAAATCAAAGTCTAAGGGTGATTTAGTACTCGTGGATATAGAGATCGCACCTACACGAATAGGTGCATTGTTGGACTCAGGATCTACGCGATCCTATATATCCGAGAAGGCAATCCGCAAGTTGCATCTCGGAATGAAGGTGAAAAACTTGTCTAGACCTATCACGTCTGTTCTTGCTGACAAAAACACGATTACTCTCTCGCAATATGTTGATCGTGTCAAGTGTTGGTTTTGAACAAGGGAAGGTAAGAAAATTTTGCATAAGGTATCCTTCCTGATCGAAAAGAACCTACCGTTTGACTTGATTCTGGAATGGATTGGCACGAGGAAGTCAACCCAGACATTAAGTTCAAAGAGAAGATTGTGCAATTGCAAGACGCACAATCTGAATTGAAATCTATCAAATTATTTCATAAGTCTGGGTCTGACTCTAGTCTCTCTTTTTATTGTATGAGTTACCCAGCATTTCATTCGATGGTTTCAAAGAAAAGGTTGGAACAAGAAGTAATGACGGTCTTAGTAAAACGAGCAGGTGAGTCCTCTACTTCCTATCCTCCTTCGACCGAAAAACTCCTTAGTGAGTATAAAGATTTGTTTTTCTAACCGACGGGAATAACTGAACGTGCTATCAAACACACAATCGAAATTATTCCTGGCAGTAAGATTCTCAAAGGCCCTATCTGTCGAATGTCTCCTAGGAAACTTGAGGAATTAAGAAAACAATTGCAGGACTTAACAGAAAAATGATGGATTCGCCCAAGCTCCTCTCCTTATGGTGCCCCTGTTTTATTTGTGCCAAAAAAGGAAGGTGAATATAGAGGGTTGAATGCGTCACTGTTAAGAATGTCGAACCTCTACCACGTATTGACAACTTGTTGGATCAGTTGAAGGGATGCAAGTCCTTCAGTAAGATTGATTTGAAGTTTGGATACCACCAGATCGAGGTGGAACCCACGGATCAATATAAGACTGCGTTCCGAACCAGGTATGACCATTACGAGTTTTTGGTGATGCCCTTCGAACTGACTAATGCCCCCGCAACCTTTAAAAGGTTTATGAATGAACTCTTTTTTTAGTGGCTAGATAAGTTCGTCATCGTCTATCTTGATGATATTTTAATGTACAGCAAGACACTAGAAGATCATGAGAAGCACCTTCGTCTGGTGCTAGGGAAGTTGCGAGAGGGCAACTTCAAGATCAATCCCAAGAAATCTGAGTTTGCTAAGTCCAAAGTGTTATACTTAAGACACACATAGTGAACGAAGAAGATCTAAGACCAGAAGAGAAGAAGATTTCAACAATTAGAGATTGACCACAACCTAAGTCTATAACTGAATTACGATATTTCCTTCGTTTAGCCAGTTATTACAGGAAGTTTGTTAGAAACTTCTCACTGATTGCTGCACCAATGCGAAGATTGTTAAAGAAGAAATTATTTGGCTGTGGGATAAGGATTGTGAGTCTTTGTTTCGAAAATTGAAGTATGCCTTGACTCGCTACCCCGTCCTTAAGATTGCTGATTCGTCTTTACCTTTCATTGTCACCACTGATGCAAGTCAGTATGGGATTGGTGTTGTTCTCCAGCAAGATGACGGCAAGGGCTATAGGCCCATTGAGTTTATGTCTGCACGACTGCCGTCGGAAAAGGTTGCCAACTCCACCTATGAAAGGGAGTTGTATGCCTTAGTCTATGCACTAAACACATGGAAGCACTACTTATTAGGGAGACACTTTACTGTGTATTCAGACCACTCTACTCTGAAGTGGATAAAGACACAGCCTAGGCTCTCTAATAAGCTGGTACGATGGTTTGCGTTTATTGATACCTTCAATTTTGAGTTGAAAACGCTCAAAGGTAAGTCTAATGTGGTCGCAAACGCATTGTCCAGATGGAGTGATTTCTTTGGTGCAATTGTCTCTTATTTGGATGTTGGGAATGACCTGAAAGACCAGATTCGCCAAGGATATGCTACTGATCCTATCTGGAAACCAATCATAGATGTCCTTGTACGAGATCCGTCCCAACTACCCAACTATAAAATGACTGATGGATTGTTATTCTTGATTGACGAAACTGAACAAAGACTGTGTATTCCTCATAAGGAAGAGATTAAAAGTCTGTTAATTGGGGAATGTCACGACTCTAAGAGACATTTTGGTTTCAAGAAAACATATGTTGAAGTCAGAGAACGTTTCAAATGGAAGAGACTTAAAGAAGATGTACTAACATATGTTCGTACATGTCTAGTGTGTCAGAGAAACAAGCCTCCGCATGAGAACCCCCTTGGACTTCTCAAGCCATTACCTATACCAAGCGAACCAGGTGAGTCTATCTCAATTGACTTTATGAGTCTGGTTAAAAGTCATAATGGTAATAGTCAAGTAATGGTAATTGTGGATCGTTTCTCTAAATACGCTATGTTTGTCCCCTTACCAGCAGAAGCACGTACTGACCTTGTCATTCAGAAGTTTCAGATGCAATGGGTTACAAAGTATGGGTTCCCTAAAACCATTGTGTCTGATCGAGATGTCGGGTTCACTAGTATGACAAAAACTGATGGAAGTTTATGGCACACGGCTGACCATGTCGTCAGGGAGGCATCCCGAAACGAATGGCCAGACTGAACAAATGAATCGTTTGTGCCAGCAACTTTTGCGTATGTATATTAGACCCGATCAGATTGATTGGGACGAGAACTTACCTAAGATTGCAAGTGTATATAACAATAGTGTCCACACATCTACTGGACGAACCCCAAATGCACTTCACAAAGGATGGAAGCCTAAACGTCCCATTGACATACTGAACCGGGACCAATTTCTTAGGTTACCCCCAGGGACCCGAGAGTATGCAATCTTGTTTCAGGAAGACTTTCAGAAAGTTAAAGATAATCTAAGGAGAACTCAACTACGGATGACTGAACAAGCCAACAAGCACCGTCGACCGTCTACATTCAAAGAAGGTGATTGGTTTGGGTAAAATTTAAAGAGTTTTCACTAGAAGACGATGTCTCCCAGAAATTGCTACCTATCTATTTTGGACCCTCGGAAGTTCTCAAGGTAATTGGAGATGCAGAGAGACCGTCTTATCGAGTTGATATTCCCCCTCATCTCAAAACATATCCTGTCTTTCATGCGTCCAAATTGTCGCCTTACGTAGAAGGAAATAAGTTTCCACACAGACCCTTTATGATTCCACTAGACATGGATGGCGGATACGAAGTTGACCGGATCATAGAGCATGGCTACTTCTCTACGGGAGGACGTTGACGACCTCAAAAATAGTTCAAGGTACGTTTTAAAACTCAAGCACCATCTGAGGACATATGGTTTAGTAAACGTGAACTACTTGAAACTGCTTCTGATATTGTCACTATTTTATGAACGACGGTTAAAGTCTTAAATATTTTCGCGGTGGAACTCGAAAATGGGCCGGCAGGAATGTAAGAACCCTGTTCAGAAGTAGCCTGGGGCCCAGAACTCAGCCCCAGGCCACACTGACCTGAGAAGGTTTGCGCTGGGCTGTTTGACCAAGACACGCCCAGGCCTGAGTCTGTCGAGTGTGGCTGTGTGACCGAACGCTGAAAATTCAAGAGTCAAAGTCAATTGTAGAGTCAAAGGTACCTCACCCAGGCCCTGGGTTGGATACACTCACTTGTTGTGCGCAGGTACCCAGACAGCATCCAGGTCAGAGGGAATTCGGTGTCAGGCCGATCTGGGCCCTCATTCGCATTGAGATCTGAACGACTGAGGGATACAGCATCCGGGTTCCAGACCCCGCGTCAACACTACATAAGAGTTGACTTCTTGGGTTTGACATTCATTTTGTCTTGCGTTGATACTGACTTCACGCGTTGACTTCAACGTTGGCTCGACGCTGCGACGCTGGCTCGACGTTGCTGGCATTGTCACTTGGCGAGGCGCTGCTAGTCCGGCATGGTGGTCGGCTTACTCTTGTCTTCTTGGCATGCTGACGTGGCAGTTGCCCTGCGCTATCGCTGATGTGGCTGCTGCCACGTATATCGTTGGCTGACGTGGTTGCTGCCACGTGTTCTACGACTGGGACTACGTGATCGGCATTGTTGTTCTGTTTCGTCGTCACTTCAGGAGGAGATCAGGACTGTGGAGAGTTCGAGGATACGTACCTGGTGGTCTTCATGTCGACRTTGCTCCAGATGCTGATGTGGAACTGATTAGATGTGCCACRTGGCACATTGAGGATACTTGGATACTCGTTCAGACTATTGATTGTTGAGGTGGCAGTACAGGAGGGAGCCCGAAGCAGGAGTGGGCATTATAATTCCTCTCCTTCGTCTCATCTCCCTCTCCTCTCTTCGTCTGTGTATGATTACCTCACCTCATTTTGTCTGGTTACGATTTGGACTATGTGTAATCATCAGCCGATGAACCTTTATCTTGGCTTGCATTGTCGACAACTGTCTCACGATCTGGGTTCATTACAAACCCTTCGTTTCAGCAATATAGAAGCGTTAAAAAAAAAAAAAAAAAAAAAAAAAAAAGTGTTACCATGTACCATGACCCACCCTTAAACCACCAGTACTTCCCAACACTTTTCTTCAAGGCTGGAAATGCGTTGCGACCCTCCTTTTGGCTGGCACCGACAACCATTTTGCTCCGGCGGCCGTGACCCCAAAGCTGAGGCAGCATGCGAGCCGCGACTCCAAAAAAATGGCTAAGAAACGTACTGGTGGTGAAAACCACCAGTACTAGTTACATAGGCTGGCACCTAGGCTCCGGTTGGTATGCAGTAGGGACAGCCTACAGGGCCCCAGACCCCAGCCTCAAGCAACCGAAAGAAAGGAGGCCATGTGGGAAGACAAATTCACGCATTGGCAGCATTGCAGCAGTGTGATAAACCATTTTCTGTGATCGCGCAACTTTCTGCGCGAAGCTGCCTTGGGGGAAGGGGACGGGCTAGTAAGGCGAGGTATGTGGGGATGGGTTGGCTGGGCAAGTTGCATGAATGTCCTCGTTTCTTTTTCGACTTTCTTTTTCGATGTTGTCGGGCCAACATCAAGAAAGGCCCCGCCTAGGCAGTAGGGGACCGCACCTTAGCGAGAAATAACTGTTGTTATAGCTTCTTTCTTGTTCTGCTGGGGCGAAGGGGAACGAGAATTTTGGCGCGATGACTGCGCGGGAACATTGTTTTTCGTTTTCAAAATTTTCTTTCAATTGATGTCAAGCCTCCGTGGGATCCTCGAAATTGTTTTTCGAAGTTTTTTTTTCGTTCTTCGTAATCTTCTTTTTCCTGCAATTCGGATTTAGATAGGAAATTAGGAACTTTGAATTTTTTGTTGCTCTGTGCTTCTTGCTTGTGCGCGCCTGTCCGCGGTGGGAGCGGAACTCTGACTAAGTTGCGCCCTTAGTCTTGCGTGTAATTGTATCTTTTGGCGATCGCAGCTGTAACTGTATCTCTCTCTTCTGACTCTCCCATCTTTCTTCCCGCTTTCTTCCTTCCCGTTGTGCTTGCATCTTCCCTCCTTTTTGATAGGCCGACGCGTTGCATGCCCAGATCGATGCGTGGAGAGTGGCTAAGTCCCCCACGCCGTGGCCTGACCATGCAAAATGTAGGCACTTTCGTTCCTTCTCCCCTCCTTCTCAAAAGCACAATCCCGTATTTGCCACGCATGCATGCACACCATAAATCTTGGGAGCGCGATTAAAACTCTCTCTAAAAATCTTCCGGAAACTCCAATGATTAGCGCGATCAGTGAGGGTCAGTTAACGTGTAAGCGAAGAGGTGAGTGATGTGGGAGTTGGGCGACCCGACGAGTTGGTGCCAAGTATGCGGGGTTGACGTGAGGGCCGCGACGGACTGTGGCGCACGGGCGAACCTGGCTTGCATACACAAACCAAGCGGGGTGACGACTTCGTGAGTGATGCGAGGCGACGGATTGTCCGCATATGAGAAAGAGAGAGAGAAAGAGTGTGGGGAACAGACGGGTGGGATTTGCGACCTTTCTTTTTCTGCCCTTTGTAAAAAAAATTTGGTCTTGGGCGAAACGCCATCGTTTTCATCTCCGATCTATTTCTTTTTTTGTGCTGAACCACTCTCCCTCCTCCTCTTTGATGCCTGTCGATGGTTGGGAAGTAAAAGGTCTTGAGTTGTGGGATGTATGTGCCAATCTGCGCCTCATCTTTGCATGCATGTATGTACGAGGATCCGACGAACGCATCACTAAATGGTTGCGTTGTGCGTCGGGGAAGAGTTGTGAGATTGCCATTTGATTTCTTGTTGATATGAATGAATGGGGTATGACTCTGTCGAAAGCAAGGATGTTTGGGTTGGGGAGCGGTTGCCTTCTGCTTTGCACGACACGGGTTTTTACTTGGATTAGATAATCGCATTTTGAAGGACCACCGAGGACACTAGAAACAGTTCCGACGACCGCAGGCGCTATCTCGAGTGCCCCCACCTAAGTGCGACCGCCAGAACGCGGCTTACACGCGGATACACGAGACCGGTCGCGGAAGCCTATGATGGGATTGACCCTTCTCCGTCGGTATGGACGTTGAGACCCCTTTTTACGTCACGGATCGCGAGAGTCTGAGGCATCAACGATACCGGGAGCATTGGGAACAGGAGCGTGCCTATCAGGCTGCGCGACCCTGGGCCCCGTTTCCGGAATTCCCTTACCCCACTGGGACGGAGCGCGTATGCGAGTGGGACATCGAATGGGCCTTAAGCGCGATTCCCTTTTTACCCCACTTTCCCCACTCGCATACACGCCACGTCATCGCCGAACCTGGAATAGCCATCGTCGAGACTAATTACCCTCCGTACCGCCTCGTAATCCCCTTTCACTGCCTTACGRCGGTCCCTTGGGGCGCAATCGACCCTCACTGGCCACGGATCCTGTGCTCGGAGTGTCAGCAAGACCACGATTACCGCACGGCGGGATTTGTTCGCCGAACCCGGACTGAGGCGGACCAGCGATCTCACAGCCTCCGACTGAGACCAGCCTCATCGGATTCCGAAGTCTGCCACGAGCGGCGCCAGCGGCTGATCGCCCAGCGCGACACACACAGCGTCCCGAGGGTCCATCAGATACGGGACCAACCGCGACGACGACGCTCGCACCGGAGGTAGCCCGGTCTCCCGAAGTCCAATATAACTCGGGATTGCCAACTTGCTCAACTACCCCTAAGCTTGCCACCGGAGATCTCAGCTCTGACCTGGGACTCCACTTCAATTCCCAAAAATCCTTGGCACACCCCTTTTCGCACTTCCGGGCCCCCATCCCACTCCGAACAGGAAGTCGTGCTGGGCGTGAGGTTGGTGCGTCACAGCAGCGCTGGAGCACCACAACGCAGCTAGTTAGTGCCTGGGAAGACAGAAGCAGCCATGGTAGTTGTTAGGCCGCTAGTTGCCATAGCTGAGCAGCCCTGAGCAAGAAGCAGGGTGGTGTGGTGTTCGTCTGCTCAAGGAAGAGGAGGATAGCAAGTGGCTTGAGTGGGAGCACTCAAGTGGTCAAACTCTTCAGTGGCATCTAGCGAGAGGCTTGTGGACATAGAAAGAGTGAGGAGAAAACTAGTGTGTGTTGGAAGAGCAGGAGAGTAATAGAGGTAGACACATCATAGTAGGGTTACTACATTATCGTTCTATTGATTGTAGGAGGCTTGAAGAGGGCTTTCAATATCAATGCACTTCAGTCTTCAAATTCTCAGTTTGGTGTGCCGTAGGGTCTGTAATTCTGCTTTCAACTCGGCTTATTCATGATTGGTCGTTTGTGAGCTTTTGCATCCGAAGAACTTTGTTCTCATGAGATGTTTTCTTGCATAAAGGCCTTGATGTTGTCATATACAGCACCGATTACAGGGTAACTGGAGTATTCACAGAAGTTGGTACTACATCTAGCGAGAGGCTTGTGGACATAGAAAGAGTAAGGAGGAAACTAGTGTGTATAGGAAGAACAGGAGATTAATAGAGGTTAGCACATCATAGTTAGGGTTATTACATTGTTGTTCTATTAATTGTAGGAGGCTTGAAGAAGGCTTTCAGTGTCAAGGCACTTCAGTGTTCAACGTGTTCTTAGTTTAGTTTGCTCTAGGCTTTGTAATTCTGCTTTCAACTCAGAATATTCATGGCCTTTTGTGAGCTTTAGCATCTAAAAAATTGTCTTCTCATGGGATGTTTCCTTGCATAAAAGCCTCTACGTTGTAATATATAGACCTGATTAGAGGGTAATTGCAGTTGTCAGAGGTTTTTAGAGTCTAAATAGCACTCTTGGTACCACGTTCACAGTATTTTTGGTCATTACTGACATCTTACACTCACTCATCAACTGAAAGGTAGAACGCAGTAGTTGTCCCTGCGCTAAAAGAGAGTAGCCAGTTTCACTTTTAATGAGTGGTTGCATGCAAGAGGCCGGCGACCACATATTGGGGAGTGGAGCTAGACAATGGCTCTTGGTGTTCCAACAATTTGGAGATGACGGAGAGAGAAGAATTAGAATACAGGCCAGGGAACAAAGATCAACAACACCCACTTTAGGTTCCTCCTCACCGGTCGTTGTGTTCAGAGCCACACAAGTGCAGCTTCAGCAAGCTAAAATGCGGGTGTTAGTTGTATTATACAGGGACGCTGGACCCGATTTCCAGCAGGTGCTGCTCCCCACCAATAGATGGAGCCTCCCCGACGATGCTAGTGGTGTCTGCTCCTATCAGCACCCCTAGCAGGCGATCGGGTTGTTTTGAAAAAAAAAAAAAGGTGCGGGTGTTAGTGAGTCAAGCACTGTGGCTGCCTTCTGTGAGCTTTGGCTCGATCCTCAGAAGAAGATGGCAGAGGTGAACGAGAATGGGATTCTGATTTGGAAAAACTGGGCTGCTCAGGATGACCAATGGTCATACCGGAGGGCGGAATGCTTCACTACACCTCTACCGGGCCAAGCACGGAACGCGTTGACAGTACTCACTCAGGACGCTGTCCAGGGTCATCACATACACAATGGGCTAGCTTCCCAGCCTCCACAGGTGGTGCAAGCCCCTCCCCTGCCCACACAATTGTCGCCACCAATGCCGTCCGTCTCCCCCCTGGCTACCCCATCCCCCCCCCCTCCGCTGCCCTCGAGCCCTCCCCCTACCACCCCTCCACCGCCCTCATCCTCCTCTCCACCCAACACCCCCTCACCCCCCTCCCTCCCTGCCCAGAACACATGGTCAGGCCAGCCGAATTCAGTACACAAAAGCAGGTGATCTCACTGAACAAGGATGGGACTGCAACAACTACAAGGCATCTCAAGGATGGCACTGGTTCTTCTGGACAACAGCAGCAATGAAGCGGGACATCGGTTCATACAGACAGCTGGCATGTGGGGAACTGGCTCAGAAGGCTCTGTAGTTCTACCCGCCAAAATCTCTCTTTTGTACATGAGCCCGACAGCCTGTTGGTGTCACAAATGCATGCTACCTCCTCTACCTGCACTCATGATACCGGGCCATTTCATTACTTACCATAGGCTCTAAGGTAGGTTAGCATCACAGATTACTGTGCAAATCATGCTGGCTAAACTTCTTTTTCAGCAAGAGAACTCGGTAGCTTACTGGTATCATAACGACTGTCACTACAAATGCATGTTGGTTTTTCTAGCTGTAGTCGTGGCAATGGGGCATACCACTTCTCACCAAGGGAGGTCTGATAGGCATGCCGCTCAGGCCATTGTGATCACATGAATAAGTACAATGTTCAGGGACGCTGGACCCGATTTCCAGCAGGTGCTGCTCCCCACCAATAGATGGAGCCTTCCCGGCGGTGCAAGCGGTGTCTGCTCTTACCAGCACCCCTAGCTTCCGCTTGGCTGTTTTTTGGGGGGGAAAAAAAAAACAAAAAAAAAACAGTAAAGGTAGTTATGAAAATCTTCTAGGAACAGCACAACCATGGCCATGGGAATGGAAGGCACTCTAACTTGAATCCTGGAACCTAGACCACCTGGATGATTTCACCCGAAACCTTTTTCTAGTAGGAAGAAGGGCCATCATGTGGGGAATATGGATGCGAAGATGTACCAATGAACTAGAGGGAGTGCGGTTGGATGGTCCAGAATTTATTGATTCTATGAAACAACAGATACAAACAACAATTACTTCTAACTGGGATGCAGTCAAAAATAAAATATTACATTTCTCAACCAAAAAAGACATCTTACAACACATTCAAGAATTCAATCAAAGCTGGCTCGGGGGGATCCAGGGAGGGAGAATAGGGGAGGTACAATGGGAGGGAGGACAAATAGCTAATGGCAATGACCAAAGTGACCAAGACATTCAAGCAAAGTTACAAAGGAATTATTGCTTGGTCTTTAAAGACTGGACTTCTGTTGATCCTTCAATTCCCTTGAGGCCTTTGACAGACTTCCCGGATCTCTTTCCTCCAAACCATCCTTGTTTAGTCCCTAGGGCATGGTATGGTTATGATTGAATGAGAACAGGAATGCTAGATATTAACCTGATCAACCTAAATGGAAGAAGAGGGACTAGTGGTAGTGCTAGGGTTTCACGCCTTTCTGGCGCCTACACAAGGTGAAGAGGCACACACAGCCCCCTGACTCAAATTTTCTTCTAGGAGTTGACTGCTTCAATGGATTTAGAAGGCTTCTGAAGGGACGCTGGGCCCGGTTCCCAGCTTGTGTTGCTGTTTCATCATATAAGTGTATCTCAAGGGACGCTGGAGCCACTTTCCAGCAGGTAATGCTCCCCACCAGTAGACTGGAGCCTCCAGCAAGATAGATAGGAGTGCATGCTCTTACCATCACTCCTATCTATTGAGGCAGGGGTTAAAAAAAATAATAAATAAATAAATAAATAAATAAATTGAACGACGCAAAAGCAAGCGAAGTCTTACTAGAGCGACCAGAGGCAGGCAAGGAAAAGTTAAATCTGGCATGCAAGAGGCAGTCTAGAGGAGAACAGCCACCCAGACCACTGTATCTCGCCCAGGCGAGATC
>BFEA01000147.1:1492822-1511157 GCA_003427395.1 Chara braunii | reverse complement strand
TCAGTTGTTTGTACTGCACCCTCCAGGTCTTCGGAGAGAAGGATCAAGTCAATCCTTGATTTAGAAACTGTCCTAGACTGATTTTTTCTAAAGCACGAGAAGGTACGAAGTATAGGGTTAAGTCTTCTAAATGAATCAAAGAGGTTGAAGGTTTGAGTGAGATTAGTCATCATGGCTTCGTCTGCTGCCACGTAATCCGGGCATGGGTCCGGAATGCGCCAGCGATCCAAGGAACGATCTGGGGCAGCATTAAAGTCACCTGCTATGATTACTGGTATCCCAATAGGAAGTTTAGGAATGAGAGAACCGAAGAAGCGTTGTCGGTTTCATGCTTCATTAGGTTCATAAACACATAAAACGACCACGATCTCTAGGTCTAACATCGCGAGTATGTATGCCCATCTTCCTTCCTCTTTATCAACTTCCCAGTAGACAGGATYTACTTTGGATCCTGGCGGGATCCAAATCGCCACACCAGCACTACCAGGACGYGGTGCATGGGCCCGGAAAGCAGTGTGGGGCCAGATCTGTCTGTGGCAATGATCATGGGCGGCCGAGTCCAGTAGGTGGGTTTCCTGAATACATATAACATCAGGCCATCCCCTTCCTCCTATTCCTTTAAGCTGATCATAGATTGCTTGTCTCTTTTCAAATTTAGCTGAAGCCAGACCATTAACGCTGAGTGACCTCAAGTCTAGGTCTGTCTACCTTTTGGTAGCTTTCCATGTTTTATCTCTATTGTACAGGGCGTCAATTAATCGATATTTATCCATTGATTCAACAAAAAAAACGACTAACCCATTATAAGGTTAATAAGATTAATTGATAAATTAGATATGTGAGTTATTTTCCAGGTCTACCCACTGACCTAAGTCCAGTGGTCCACCTGGGACTAGAACCTGTTTGCTCAAAAGACGTACCAGCAATGTTCTTATATCAGTTTCCGACCAGAAATTACTCGCTTTGATCTTCATCAGCTGTAATTCCATGAGAAGGTCTTGGTTAAGCCATCTCAGCTTTGTTTGCTTACTGGCCTCATACCTGAGAAAGACGTCCGAATCTGCCAGACCCTGTTCTCCTCCCTTTAAGACCAAGGATGCAGTGCCACCAGGGGGGAGGAGCTTTTTGATAGCTTTATATATTTCCTGCCTGATGAGAGGTTCCCCTGCTAGCCGCCCTGCATCAGTGGCAGGTGACAGAAAGGGGGATATGGTTTCCAAAATAGTAACTTCTCCATATATTGTCTCATGGGGCTCGGACAATCCCACTTCCCAGATTCGTCTTTCCGTCTAACTGGAAGAAGGACAATTCCAATCTTTGCAGGCAGTAAAAGCGCTTGGCCTTTCGCCAACCGGTGCTTCAGTCTTTGCCTCTTAGAGGTGAGCTCAGATTCCAGAGGAGGAGGCAGTAGAGTGGGGTGAGGCAAATCAGTGGGTCCTGACAGATAACTTTCCGGGAGATCCTCAGTGAGATCCACCACTTGTGAACTTTGTTGCTCTGCATGGGAAACCTTATGGAACCTTCCAACCGAGGAGGAGTCATGTAAGACCATATCTCTGTTCCCATTTCCACAGTCCTTTTCATTTCTGAGATCACTGGTTTCTGACTCAGTTGTCTTATTGCAGATAGTAGATGCCTGGCCTGAGGCGTTCTTATCCAGTTCATCCAAACCATTTATGAAACAGGTATCTATACTGCTTCCCCCCCTTTTAATCACGAGGGGGAGAGGATGAACAGATGCGCGCTCAGTCTCAATAAACGGCTCAGACTCAGTAGCGATGGTAGACAATTGGGTTCACAGACCCTAAGTCCCACTCAATCAACCCTTGACTATGTTTCTCAGGGGTGGCTGAGCGGGACTGATAATTGATGAGCAGGATTTTTTTTTCCCCGGTGAGGGCAGATACAATTTCTTTGAAACCGGATGGGTTACTATTCCCTGATGGGCACTGCGACAATGGCTGCCGCTGTTGATTGTCATTACCAGGATCCCTATCATCAACTTCAGCCACTTCCTTCACATGTGGGGGGGGGGGATCGGATCCAGAAAAATGGGTGGGAACCACTGGCATATTTCCCCCAATTTCTTTGAAACAGGATGGGTTACTATTCTCAGATGGGCATTGGGACAATGGCTGCCGCAGTTGATTCTCATTACCAGGATCCCTCCCCGTATCATCAAGTTCAGCCACTTCCTTCACATGTGGGTGGGGGGATCGGATCTAAAAAAATGAGTGGGAACAACTGGCATATTTCCCCCAGCAATCTGAGTGGAATCAACGTGGATATTTCCCTCAGCAGACAAAGAATTGTGATTATTATAGGACTCTGAATTCGAATTTTTTCGGCCTTCCACTTGATGATCCTGATGCTGTGGGACTTTGAGTTCGTTTACTAGCGATGTTTCACTCGACTGCTGTGTCTGCTGTTGTGCTTCCACCTCTTCCGCCTCAAGTGCCAACAGGCGCATAAAACGATTGTGTGAATTTTGTGCATTTGCTAATAGTTCAGTTTGCGTCCTGCTTGAATGGTTAAATCTCGAAGAGACAATTGTGAGTAACTTGGAACTGATATCTTTCCACGATAAACCACTAATCGGCCCTTGTTTCAAAAAGGAAATTAGACTTTCACTATTCTCCAGAAGGATGACCAGTTCGTCGAAAATTTGAGACCAGTGAACAGTTGTTAATTGAGGATGATTCTCTTTCAAATGATACAAAAGCCAATCCGCAATTTTACATACTGTCGAATTATGGTCCACTGTTAACGACGACATGTTGTCCGAGTTCAGGGAAGGGGGAGGCACAGAGGTATGAAGAATTTCAATTTTCATTGGATCGGACACGAAAGCAATCTTGAAGGGGTCTATCTCCATAGGGACTACATCAGTCTCTGGAGAGGATATTACATTTTCTGGAGACTCATCCTTCTTCCCACCTTTCCTCTCGCTTTCCTCACCTGTGCTAATCACTGCGTCTGTATTCTGCTTATTTATTGCATTCTGGTTTGTGCTCTGAGGACCTTTCCTTTTGACCACCCACAATTTTGAAGTTGAAATGTTCTTTGGTATGTAATCCTTCGCGTTAGGACCCAAAGAGAATCCAGCACCCAATGAGCCAGTGGAGGATGCAGGGGAATTCGATTTCAATTTCAGACTGTTTTCATCTTCCTCCATTCTCACCACTCCTCCAGAATTGAGTTTCTGACTGTTTCCACCTCCCTCCCGTTTCTCCACTCTCTCCACTCCGCCATCCTCCCCTTCTTCACATCCTTCACTTCCCTCAGACTCCATGGGGTGATTGTGACCTTCACGCTTGCTGTGGTGCATATGTTCCTCGTTTCCAGACTTACTTGAGCGTCCGTTTGAGGACGCTCCTTGTCTGTTTGGTTGGCCATGTGTCTGCTGATGCGACTGTTGGGGGGGAATCCAATCTGCAGGAGGACGGGGTGTCTTATGGACATCACTCCTCCCTTCCCACACCCAACCCACATGTTGCCCTGAGGGATTCACATCCTCTCTATAGACCCAACCTTCATACCCTGCTACCACGGGGATCCATCTGTTAGGTCTTTGTGGGTCTCTTTTGAGTCTCAGATCCGGATGAATCGCGTGCTGAGGATGATGGGAGCAGGTGTAGTCCGTGTGGAGATGACCGTAAGCCTTGCATTTGAAACACCAAGGCCTAAACTTATGAGCAGTGTGAATCTGATGAATCTGACCCCCCATTTTGAACGGAATTACATCATCCAGTGAGAATACCTGGTCCTTGGGGAGATCAAGGGCCAGCATCAAGTAGTCATCCCTTTTAGCAACATAGGAGGGCAAAGGATTAATGAAATCCACAATACGGTATTGCTGGCTGAAGTCGTGAATGAACGCGGCCTGGATTTCAATTGGGATGTGACGCAATTCGACCCAATTATGGTCTTTCATCATTTGTTCCCTCAGTTCTTCTGGACCCACCTTTTTAGGCAACCAATGATAGATCCTGACCTCAGAACGATCCCAAACTAATTTCTTTTAAGCATCCATTCTAAATTTATCCTTGTCAAAGAGACATAGAATTGTGAACACTGTCGGCGTAATGGGTTGGATAAAAAAAAATTCGGTGACTCCATCCGGACCTTCTCTTAATGATTTCAATCTTTTACAGATAAATTTTATCTTATCGTTGACCGAACGGTACGCCGCTTCATCATAAAAAATCCAATTCGATGCAAGTTTGGTGTACACCATATCCCTCTGTGGTAATTTGTCTGTGGGGTATGCCTTCATCAGTGTCTTCCTCCCCCCCTGTTTCGTAACTAATTGGTCTGACGGGAGGAGGAACAAGGATAAAAAATAAGCCCTAGCAGAAGATACGTTCCTGAGAGGAATTTTGAGTTCCTCTGCTGGAATACCTCCCACTGGGTCTATTGATGGACACAAGATGGATAATGATTTGTTTTGCAGCGACTCAAGTACCTTTTGCGCCCATGACGGATGATGAGCTGCCTGCGTTGTTTGAGATGTTTGAGATATTTGCACTTTTTGCTTCTCTGTTGTATCGTTCTTTTGCAACTTCTGAGAAGAGGGGGATGTTTTTTGCGACCTCTCTTCTTCTGTCAAAATCTCGTCATCATTGGTAACATCTTCATCCTCATCTTCTTCTGCATCTTCTTCGTTTGTTTCGTGCATGATCAAATCCCTCACATCAGAATCAGAGGTACCCTCACTTACCTTGCTGAGCAAGGTCTGTCCTGATCCATTAGTGGACGTCTGTAACGTTGAAAAGTCTGAAGAAGTGAGAAGGGGAGCAGGAACAGATGACGTGTCTGTCTGCTGCAAAAGACAATGAGATTGAGCTATTACATCCTTTCCCCTTGAATTCAAAGWWAAATGAGAGTTGAGGATGGTGYCWTTTGTTGAGAGMAGATTCCTTCCTTTYGYTGTCAAAACTCCCGGCACTCCKCCATTGTATCGGACAGGGGCCGGCCCCCCGGGTCTTGCATACGRGGCAACTCCCATTTGCCTGAGCATGGCGTGCCTCATTGCTCCTTGGTAAAAGAGCAATGAGGCAGGGCCTTTGGCTCTTTTAAAGCTCATCTTCATTTTCGTGTTGAGTCTGGAATAAGGAGGAGAGAAAGGGAGAGGTGAGAATTAAATTTTACCTATTTTTAATTTTACCAACCTTATTGTAAGGAAAGAGATTATTATTGGCCACATGTGCAGAAATTATGGCTTGGATTCCACAGGTGTATGGGGACTCAAGGGTGTGCCAGAGGACAGATTAGAGGAGGTGCAGTCTCAGGATTGGATGGAATATGGCGCACATACCGAAAATTGTAGTGTTGTCTTCTAAAGTTGATCTTCCATGTTCCCCTTACCACTGTTGTTGAAGGTCATTCCATCTACAAGCCGAAAACCAGATTTCTTCCGACAGTTGTGCCTCACGTAATCAGCCGATCAATCGACCTAATAAGGGAAAAAATGAAAATGATCGTCCTTCCTGAATGAGAAAACGTAGGACACAGCACACGTGGAAGCAGGCGAGAACAAAAGTGGACGCCGAAAGGAGATGGTATACTAGAAAAGAGGTGAAAGGAGACTGACACCCTTCGAAGAAAAAAGAACTCTCACAGGTGTCAGATGACACTATTTTTGGAATGACCTCTCTATTCTTCGATCGTTGACCCTCTGCGAAAAAAAGAAAAATCTCACAGGTGACAGATGACCCTATTTTTGGAATGACCTAACTACTCTACGATCGTTGACCATCTGGCCAGGAAGGTTACCTTACGTTGAGCTCTCGTCAATCGAAACTAGAAAGGAGGGAGGCACCAAAATTCAGTCCTATCAGTACCAACCTATTGATTACTCCATTGTGGCACGTCAATCTGTGTTGTGTACAGTAAGAGACTAAAGGCTGCCCCAGTTGAGGTAGAAGTAGAAGTCTCGTCGATTTTAAGGAAAATACGAGGACACCAGTTGTCAAACGTGGCGAATCTGATCGATCTGACGATGGAGATGCGACTAACACATACTTCCCTGACGAGGACACCAATTATTAAGCGTAACAAAGATGATCAATCCTGACGATGAACAGCGACTTACACACACTTCCCTGTCACCGGGGCCTTCTCCGCTCACTCCATGCATGCTAGAACCAGTCAAAGTCAAACATGCTTGAGCCAATTATCGTGAGAGAGTACACGATGGCTATGAAGTTAAAACGCGGGGCATAGGGAGTGAAAGGCATAGCATAAACACCTAACCTATGTCTGGCGGAATGCCACGTCAGCCTGTGACGTGGATGCGCGCAAGGGCCTGGGATTGCGGTGCGCGTGCGTTAGGCGCGAGTCTACTCACTCCATCTCCGGCCAGCCTTGTGCACAGCAACAGCATGCAGACCTGCGAACCCAATCACTTGTGGCCCACTGCCCCCTCCCACCGATACGCGTCAGTTTTACGGGGACCACAGCCCACGGGCAACCCAGCGCAGTTTCCAAAACAAAATGAAAAAAAAAAAGAGGATGCTGGGCCCTACGACGTGGATGACTACACTGCAAATCTCGAACTCCGCGGCGGGACTTTTTTGCTCACCCGAGCTTCTACTACAATTGAAACTTGGGCCCTGTCTGAACTGCTAAAATACAGTTTGAAATGCAATTGCAAACTGTAACCCTGACTACGCCGTAGTTTTTGGAGTGTAACCCTGACGCAATGAGTTTTTTAACCACACATACACGCGGGTGGCCCTTATATTCTGGAGGATGTCAGTCCTATTAGCTGAGAGATTAACAATATATCAGAGAATGGGCAACGAAGGTCAATTTGCAGCAGGGTGGCATCTGGAGGTCGCATGAGAACGGAATGCAGCGCGCGTTTCTCTAAGTCAAAACCCTAGGACAAGCAACGGCCAGGTGACAGTCACTCAGTGAGCAAGTGGCACATGAACGTGTATCCTTGGCTCTCCAACAAGTCACTCTCTCTGTCTGTCGTGCGACCCCAGTCAAAACTAGGCGAGAAAGTCAAATCCTCAGCCCCTTTGTAATGGCGAAGTGGCAGTCAAACCCCCTCTCTAGACAAGTGGCACAGTAGCGTGTGTCCTTGGCCGCCCAACAAGTCGTTCTCTCTGTTTGTCCCGCGCATGTGTCGAGAAATGAACGTAAAAGTCTAGTGGCAGTACCCTGCGTCGATAACCGACCTCGCTGCACATTGCAACGCGCATGCCCCTTTTCAGAAGAGAGGCGTTGTGTGAGTGCACCAGACCCAACGGTACTATCTGTGGTGCTGATTTAGGCCCAATAGTATCAGTGCGGACACAATTTCGGGACGCCCCGTCTCACTACAGACCAGGTCATACTGATGTGGGCCTGATGGATTGCCGCCTGGTCCGAGGTTCAGGCCTGACCAATATTCGCAGGCTTGCGGCTCAGTGATGCTTTTATTGAATCACTTTTCATTTATTATTATTATTATTCCGTTCAAAACTGCACGAACCCTTCACAAAAAATTCAGCAGCATGTTTCACTAATCTCAGTCTGAGTGGTTCAGGGCGTCGAACCCTCTGACAACCACACCTAGAATTGTAATCAAGTTTAAATAATAATAGTAATCAATAATAAAAATAAGAAGATGGGATTACACCTGGGACATTTCAGGATGACCATCCTGACCAAAAGTGTAATCAGTCCTCTCCGATTGGATCGGTTACTTCCAAAGAGCGGGTCAGCCCACCAAGCCGGTGTGGTAAATTGACACACAGCGGAGGGCCTGAATGTCGGGCCATCCGACACCGCGCGCACTTGAGCGCGCATGTGACGAACCACTTCCCGACCCCGTGCCATCTTTCGTACCCTTTTGCTTGTATCATACCTACCCCAGAAAAACCCCGTTTTGAGTTCTTGCTTTCGGATGCCGCATTTTTCTTTTTGAAGAGCTACTAAGTCCTGTTTTTCTTTTTGCAAAGTCGAGAAATACATGGGAATTTACGTGCGCCCTAACGAGCGCACTAGGAATTGGGCTCGGTAGTTGGGAATTCCAGGATAAGCGGAACTTCGACGTGTCCTTTTTGGGTGAGTAGATGTTCTTGGGCGCGTCGGGGAAAACTCTTCGAATTTTGCGTGAATACGAATAGGCGTAGGATTTTCTTTTTCCGCGTTGCTTTTTCGCGCGCGGATATGGTGATTTCAATTTTGAATTAGGATAGAAGCAAGCTGTAACTGTTTCGGTGCCTTTTTCTTTTTTTTGTTGATGGCACCGTGCATGCAAAAGCTTCCTCCTCTCTGTCCCCCGCATCACTCCCTCCCGCGCCTCTCTTCCCTTCTCCCTCTTTTTCTCTCTCCCCGTAACTGTTTTTCCTTCTCCCTCTCTCTCCCGCCTTGCTTTCGTGCGCCCATTTCCCTTTCTTGATCATCTGAATCTTGGACCCGTCTTGCGCCACCTCTCGCGCATTTTCTCTTCTCACCCTCTAAGTCTGGCGTACGACGCCCGGTTGATCCCCCGATAACTCCCGCTTGCCAATCAGGCGCGTGGATCGATAGGACCTTCCGATCGCGAGACGAACCTGATTGGTTGAACCTTGAGTTCCGAGGGATCAGCATGGCGTTCGTAGAGCACACTCTTCTCAAAGTCTTCTCCTCCTGCTTCTCCTCTTACACCTCAGCTTTCCTGTCGCCTTCTCCCCCTTCTATCTTCCCTGTCGCAACTATAAAACCCGCAAGCGCGTCCGCAAATCTCTCTTACGTTCTCAACTCTCGAGCCAACTTCCGGGAAGCAGTGGCTAGGCAGAGTGTTTGAAGCGAGTCGGAAAGTCCTGTCGGGCTGACGATAGACTGGCCGGTTGCACGCTGGATCGCCACGACGGACTGTGGGATCTGGGTGAACCATGTCGAGTTTACGACAGCGGGGTGACGATCGCAGTGGTGGGAGTTAGCACGCGACGGTCGGGATCGTCGGTGCGGATATGAGGATCAATGTTGAGTTGATTGGCCCGGGGCCATATTGGAATTAACGGCGAATACGCCTTTGTTGGGGATTGTTATCTTTGGCGTGAGTGTACGGTGGTGACGCCGAACTTTTCTCTTCCTGGATCTTGTCCTCTTCTATTCTAGACTTTCTTTCTCTCTCTCTCTCTCTCTCTCTCTCTCTCTCTCTCTCTCTCTCTCTCTCTCTCTCTCTCTCTCTCTCTCTCTCACTCTCTCTTTTTGAATGATGATGCATCTGAATGATTGTCCCCCTCTTGAGTAGGCATGAGTTGGCATCCGGCTTCTGCGTGAAAAAAATTCTTCCGGAACTATTCCATTAGTTTTTTGGGTAATGCTCCTACGCTAAGACCCCGTTTACTTGTCTTGTGAACAGTGTATGCGTGTGTATTGTGCAATGCGATCCATCTTTTCCTGTGCATTTTCGCACCTTCCACAGTAAATGCATGTATAAAGATGCGTGACGTTTCCAAATTGATTAGACAAGTGTCGCCGGGATTTTGTTCGAGAATGCAAGAGTGTTTAGATCCGTAGCTCTGTTTGCACTACACATGCCATCTGCCTTATGCTGCACAACATCAGCAGCCGAACCACGAGGCGGCCCTGAGAAACAAGGCGCCCAGGGACCAACGTGTGTTGAATTGATCGGACCCGTAGCCATATGCATGATCAAGCTGATCTGTGCTTGCTCTCTCTCTCTCTTGTGTCAAAAAGATTGATTGAGGGATGCACGAATCGCTTTTGTTCTCAACGACATCTCCGGATATTTTGATTGATTGACATGTGGACTGACAAGTACCCCTCGATTGGGCGCCAACCTCCCGTATCTCCCATCCCAACGCGACCTTTTCCTTACAGTGAGGAAAGAACACGTGTATGTGAATGAGACGTACGAGAAGCCGTTGCACAAATTGGCGGGCAGTATTACTTACCTCCGGCCAACCGCTGTTCTGGGTTCGTGGAAGCCGGGTTTGTTATTATCGATACACACTTCCCACCTTACTCGGTATTGTTGCCACTTAACGAGTTAATCGTCATTTCGTGGACGACAGTAGAACCCCACTGGTCGCGCACTCTATACACCGAATGTCAGCGTTTTTATCACTACGAAGTGAAGGGCTTCCACTACCGAATACAGAGTGAGGACGAGCATAAGGAAAGAGCCACTCGGCTGAGACCATCCACGTCGGATTCAGAACTGACCAGCGAACGAAGACGAGATCTGGTACGAAAACGAGACACGCGAAGTGTGCCAGAGCCTTTCCGTCCTAAACGACGTGTTGTAGCTCGGTGGGAAGCCCGACAATACTTTTTGGATTAAATTTGAATCTTCCTGTTTTCGCGCCGTATCCGCACGCGCCTTTCGCGACGCGCGAAACGATCGACTTGCTCCATTGGACCAACACGGGGGATTTCAGTTTCGTCTCTGTCCCCACACTCAATTTCCAAAAATCCTTGGCACACCCCATCTTGCTGTTTTTCTGGGCCTTTTTTCCGCACAGCTAACACTCAGAACGGAAGACAGCACAGGGCGTGAGGTTGGTATCGGAGCCGACACGTGTCGGTTCTGATGATAGTAAGTCGAACTGGCGAGAAGTAGGAGAGACCCTCAACTAGCTCGTCGAGATCGCCCTGTAACCAGGTCTCAGTCTAGTGTGGCTGCATCAGCAATACCAATGGTGGACGGTACTAGGGTGATCGTTAGCATCCCTGCCCCTTTTCCCTTCTTCCCTAACCATACCCATCCCGAGGCTTGGGTGGAAGTTGTCGAAGCTCAAAACTACAGCGCAGCCGATCTTCCCCGTGTTCTGATATTACTACTTCGCAATACATCATGTGACTGGTTTAGAAAACATACGTGGGTAGATTGAGATACTTTCAAGCGAGCATTCTTGGCTCGATTCGATACGATTAGTGAGGATGCCGCCTGATATGTACTCAAAAATCGACCGCAAGGACCAGGGGAATTATTGCCCGATTTCGTCGATCGATTTCAAACCACGTTGGATAAATCCGGGCGAAACGAGAATTCCGCTCGAGACTTGTTTATTGATCACCTTCGAAGTCCGACCTTGAAAGGGAAACTGCAGAAAAAGGTTCCGCCGAAAACAACCCAGTTATCGGCTATCATCACTAAAGCGTTGGAGTTAGACTTGGCTGATACAAAAAAATATATCAGCCAGGGAGACGAGGATATTACAGAAACCATACGGGATGTAACGGCCAAGAGGCGATCATGGCTACAAGCAGTCGAACGGTTTTATCCCCGCCCCGATCATGACCTTCCCGGCGGAATCGTCTCCGATATCCTGGCTGCTTCCCCTCCCTCTCCTCCGGTGAATCAATCAATCGCAGCCGTTAGAAGCGGAACCCCATTCGAACCCCCCTCGCCAGCCATAACCAATTTGCATCTTGCCCAGATGATCCATACGGCCACTACTAAGCAGTCCGAATGGATGAGTAACCTGATCCAACTGCAGGCGGCTCATATGGAGCAGATGGAACAGATAATGAGCAGGCTCATTAACCCTAACCTAGCTCCTGCTCGGCCTGCCCCTGCATCGTTTCCACTCTTACCTGCCCCACGTGCTCTAGGGTTCGCGCCTCAGTTCCCTCATCTAGCTAATCCCGCAGGGAAGATCGAATGCTTTAACTGCAAGCAGCCCGGGCATTTCGCCCGGGACTGTCCGCAGCCGAAACGTAATCAGCCTCCCCCTGCGGCGGCCCTCGTCGCCCTTAATCAGGGATGAATGGGCGCTCTGATGGATACGGATCAAGAAAGAGAATTTGTGGCATATGCCACAGAACAACCCTCCCCTTCAATGGCAACGACATTGGGAGCTTCTTCCCCCGACGCTGCTGACGTCGTCGATCCTCTCGAGTATCTCCATCTGGCAGGTATGATCGGAGCGATCCGATCGGTCCCAGATGATCTCGAGTGGGTTGATCGTGAATCCAATCCAGGACCGCTGTTTCGGACAGGTGATATTGACGTACTGAGAACACTCAAGCAGTTAGACATTCGCGTGCTCGTCCCAGTGGGACATCTGCTCACCATATCTGAAGTGGCGAACGATAAGCTTCTACAACAATGCCAGAAAAATCAAAAACATTTCACTTATCAACGCATACAACGGATGTTGAAGAAGAAAGAAGAAAGCGAGGAAGTCGTACCCCCTGAGCCTGACACGAAAAAGCCGGAACCCGAAGCCGCATGTATAGCAGCGATCTCTTTAGCAGAAAAAGATCACTTCGTACGAGCTCGGTCGGTGCGATGGAAAAGTGCGAAATGTGACTGTGAAGTATGGGGCAAACCGTTTGATGCCCTTATTGACACAGGGTCTTCTGACGTGGCCATATCGTTGGATACTGTTAAAAAGACGGGACGACTGGGATCCATTCTTCYTCAATCTGGCAAAGACAATTATGTCTCTGCCGACGAGGAAGCAATGAATATCGTAGGCATTATCGAGAATGTGGCCGTAAAAGTTGGACGAGTACACGTCCTTGTTAACGCGCTCATAATAGATGTACGATCTTATTCTGTGTTGTTGGAATTACCTTGGGCGATGGCGGTGGGCGCACGTCTGCATTTCGATTCGAAACAATTGGTGCTCACAAAAACTGGGGGAAAGCCTCAGGCTGTTCCTCTGCTGGTTTCCACCCGAACGATAAAACGGGTTCCTAACTCTTCCCAAATAGGGATGATCCGATACATTGATCCCGATGAATGCTCTACCTCACGCCTCAGGGATGAAATCAGGGAACAAGAACATGAAAAAGAGATGCCTAGCGAAGAAGAATGGAAGCATCTGGTTGAGTTTTTCAAACATGAAATCCCTGAAGAGTTTCAAGTGTGCCCCGACACGGCCGGAAGCTTCCACGTAGATTCCCAGGACAATGCATTCACGGCTCTTACAACCCAGGTCAGTCCTTCAGTCCTCCTCGGAGAACCCATATTGCAAATTTCCGACCTGGCTGATGATTTAGAACCCCCTCGCACATTGTACGAGGGAGCTCTTTCCTTACGAACGCGTTATCAACAAACGGAACAGTATTTGGATGTCTTTGTTTTTCCGCCCCGACCGTTACTAACGACAGGAGCTACCATCGCCTTGATTAAACAAGAGGCGGAGGCACCGGTAAGTGACGTGCCTAATCTGATGCAAGAAATGACGGATCTAACAGGGCTAACTGTGGAACCAACTTCGGTTGGCTCAGCGACTGACGCTGAAACTAAAGAAACGGAGATGATCAGCCCCGCTGAATCCCAGATGATAGCAACTTTCTTTTCTGTTCGCACCAGTAGTTCCGTTTTTTCTAGTGTCGATGAACGGCGGAAACAGTCGATTGATTGGGTCGATATGCCCCTCAAGATTTCCGGAGAATCAACAATCCCCCTCCCTAGTCATGTTCCTACGGAACTCCGGAAGTCATTATTCCTTGCGTTAAATGGTTACGCAGAAGTACTGAGCGTGCACGATAATGATATCGGCTTAACCAATGTGATTGAGCATGTCATTCTCACAGGAGATCATCCGCCCATTAGCTGCGCTCCCTATCGATACTCGCCAGCTCAAAGAGCGACTACTTTTCAGCGGATTAAGGAGTTTGAAGCTAATAGATGGATCGAACCTGCCATAGGTCCATGGTTTTTTCTCGTAGTAATCGTACCTAAAAAGGCCGGAGGGATTCGCATTTGCATTGATTATCGAAAGTTGAATGATATCACGATTAAAGATGTGTATCCCCTCCCCCGGATTGATGAGTTATTGGATGCGATTGAAGGTGCTCGATTTTTCAGCAAGTTTGATGTTCGTCATGGGTTCCCTCATCTTCTTGTCCGGGAGGAAGATCAATCGAAAACAGCGTTTGTGCTTTTCGAAGGTACGTGGCAATGGATTCGATGTCCGATGGGTATCTGCAATGCCCCTGCGACTTTTCAGCGGGCCATGAACATGGCTTCTCAAAATTTCGTACGGAAGACTCGTCTAGCGCAAAGCATTATCAACTACTGTGTGATTATGTACATGGATGACATCCTAGTGTATTCGAGCTCCTATGAGGGACACGTGCAGCACATCGAATGGGCACTACATGCGTTACGAGATGCAAGTTTCAAGGTGGCGCTTAAGAATTGTCAGTTTTTCCTCACCACCATTTCCTTCCTGGGGCACGTGGTGACAGACAAGGGACTTCAACCGGAGCCGCTGAAGGTGGCAGCTGTCAGGGACGCGTGAGTGCCTACCACTATCACGCAAGTTCACGCCTTCTTGGGCCTAGCCTCGTATTACCGAAGATTTATCAAGGGCTTCGCGGCGATTGCGGGACCCCTCACAAATCTCCTGCGAAAGGATCAGCCGTTGATCTGGACGTCGGAGTGCGATCAAGCGTTTTTGAAACTCAAGGCTGCTCTCATTTCGGCTCCGGTCCTTATAAGACCAGATCCCGAAAAGCCTTTTGTTCTCATCACCGACTGACAGCCAGAGGCGATTTCGGCGATCCTTGCCCAGGTGGGACCGATCGGGCTCGAGAATGTGGTAGAATATGCGTCCAAATCGGTGCCCCCCCGCAAGCGCAATTACGCCGCTCCAACGGGCGAATGCTATGCGGCTCTCTGGGGGATCAGTCACTTTCGTGCTTACCTGTACGGGCGAAAATTCACCTTTGGTGACTGATCATGAGCCCCTGTTGGCTCTGAAGAAGTCGAAGGATTGCTCGGGTATGATCGAGCGATGGGCAACGGTGTTGCAGGACATGGACTTTGACATCCGCCATCGGAAGCACGAGAGACACGGGAATGCGGACGGGCTGACACGTCTGCATCGGCCTGAGAAGGTTCCAAAGGGTGAGGAGGTGATTCCGTGGAACAAACCCGAACAAGAAAACGGATCACGGTACGGCCAAGTGGAGATCTTATTGAAGCAGTAAGTGACACGAGGACTAATTTGCCTGCTCTACTCTCTCCACCATTCAGTCCTGTCTCTCCCCTTCTGTCATCATGACTACCCCGCCAGCCTCCTCAACCCCTTCTTCTCCTACTAGTTCTGCCCCTCTCACTTCCTCGGCTTTCTTCGTCACCCTCCCCGATAAATTCTGCTATTTTTGCATGTGTATTGCACGAGTTTATGGGGTCGACTGTCATCCCTTCGAGACCGGATTTGTCGATTGGGTAGAATGTACCACGTGTGTCAACCGTGCGCACGGGGCCTGCGTTTGATATCGGACGAGTAACAAGGAATGGAGGTGCCCCCTATGTAGAACGAACAAGCTCCCTACGGAGGTTCGATTCAAGGTCGCCCGTACGGACGGTCCTGAATACGACGAGAAATACCGACGGGCGGAAGTCTGGACGGATAAAATTTTATTGGCAAAATTAGCGGGATTATCATTGGGCCACCTCACCAAACACGACAGACGTAGGGCGACCGAGAGATCTCGGGACTATCGATGGATCAACGGTCATTTGGAAAAGCGTAAGACTAACGGATCGGGTTCGTGGCTGACAGTTCCCCATCCTTTCCAGAGATACGATTGGATCCGATCTGCTCACGAGGAACAGGCCGCTCATTTCGCGATACGTGTCACGGAGGCAACTGTAGACCAGAATCGATGGTTCTGGTCCAATATACGCGGTGATGTCAAATACATTGTCGCTAATTGTCCGGTCTGTACCGCTGATCGCGCCCCTATACGGGGACCAAACATAATCGTACCAACGGAAGTAGAGCGTCCTTCAACGAGTCAGTATGGACACGACAGATATTGACGTGCCACCTGGCCCAAACCGCTGTGAATATTCTATTTTATTAGTATTAATTGACCACTTTTCCAAGTACATCGAGGTCTATCCCTGTAAGACCCGAAGAGCCGCAGAAGTAGCCACGTACATCGAACGTTTCCTCTATACTCATCTAGATACGGAAGAAATTCTAATTGACAATGGATCAGAATTCAAGGGCGAGGTAGAAGAACTACTTGCGCGAAGGGGCGTCGCGCTCCGACATACGGCACCCCACATGTCCCAGTCGAATGGGTTGGCTGAGAACGCCAACCGTATGATTAAAACCGCCCTTCGCAGGAACTTAGCGGCACACGACACGCGTCCGTGGCCCGATATCGTATATTAGATCGTCGGCATCCACCGGGCCAGCCCTCACGAGTCTACGGGGTTTACCCCCTTTCAACTTCGAACTAATAGCCTCCCCTGTATCGATTACCGGGGCAACTCGAAAATTGTCGAAGCAGGGGGTAGAGACACGCGTGCGGCCCTTAAGGCCAAGGCCAAAAGGTACACTGATTTGATGGAACGGGCCGTTCCGAAGCTGGCCCGAAAAAAAAAGACAAAGGATGACCGAGCTGGCCCACGGTAGACAGGTTCGTAGCTACGAGGCCCGGAACGGAAATGCTGGGCCCCAGTACCAGTATAAACTGGGGGACCTAGTGCAGGTACGTAAATGTGCACGTGACCGAAAACTCGCTCTCAAGTTCTCCGGCTGTTTTCGCGTTGTCGAACTCGGGCCCAACGGCGCCAACACGGTACGGATCGCGCCTGAGGCTATCACTAGCCATAGCTCCGTCCCCATCGTCAGACATGCCTCCTACCTCTGTCTCCTTCCTCCTTCCGATTTCCTCCCTCTTCTTCCTCGAGAAGCGAGGAAAACAACGACGATCTAACCCTCTCTCCTCTTTCTCCCTCTTGTCCCTCGTCCTCCTCTCCGACCTCGCCATGAGTTTCATCACGGAGCGGGTTCTCGACGCACAGCTGCGACAACCACGTGGCCACATCTCAGAGATCCGACAAGTTTGTCATCCTCGACTCAATACGGATCTCCGCCGTTTGATGCGATTTTTCTGCGGCGAAGGTATCTGTGCCGCCGCCGCGTTTCGGATAGAAGGAAACCCTCACGCGATAGTGTTCGCGGAGGTTACTGTCGTTCATCTGCGAGCGGGTCCCAGAACGATCCACATCACCACAGTGACGGGATTCACCAGCGACATAAGCTCGGTCAATCCGCTGCGGCATACCGCGATCTTGGCCTCGCTGCGCGAGTGGATGGAGCAAGTGTCCAACATGTGGCAGCACGTCCTCGCCCGGGAGGGGTATAACATCATCCCGATCTTTGCATCGGACCTTGACAGCATTCGTCGATTACCGCGCGAGCGGGCAGTGGCGATCCCAACCCTCGTCCCCTTCCCCCGTCCCCAATGAACCACGCTGTTCGTCTCGCTCCTGTCTCCACCTTTGGTCTCCCCTCTCTCTTCCCCACCTTCTGGGAATCCAATCTTCACCCTTCTCTTTCCCTCTCGTTCGAGCCTCTTTCAGTCCCTCTTATCCATCCTGAACATTGGCGATTGTGGCGCGAAACTTTTGAGGAGCTATCCTTTTGCTTGGCTAGAGTACAAGTAAAGTGGACGGGCACTAACGAGCACCCCACGTGGATCGAGAAGCCGAAGTTGCTGATCATACAGGGTTGGAGGACTAATGCGGAAGGAGATCTTATTGGATTCCTCTTTGGGTCGGTACGACCGGGTCGCCGTCAGTTGATTGCACAAGAGCTCATCGCATTGATCGTGCAATTGGCGGACGATCTCTCACCCGACATCTACTTTCAAAGCGACAACAGTCCCGCTCCGTACATTTTCGAGCGATCCTTGGATCCGTATCTTCAGTGGACTTCATGCTTGGAGGAACCTAGGGACGAGGACACCTTACCATCGCAGCAGGAGTATCTGAAGCCGTACGAGATCATCCCTTACGCCTTTTATCCGAGGGCAGAAGAAGTGGTGATCGACAACGAAGAAGCAGAAGATAGCGACCCTGCAGCCGCCAGCTCGAGTACCGCGCGACGGAGACGGCGCCGATCCCCCTCCTCCTCCCGCCCCACCGTCCCCGAGTTCGCCCACGTACCAATGCGGGCGATAGGCCTTCGACCTCGGACGCTGCCCCGCCGCCCCCTTGATTTTCTCACCATCGAACAGATCCGCACCCCTGTCACCTACCCTTCCCATCCTTTCCATCCCCATCTCTTCCGCGACTTCTATTCGACCCGTCTACTCGCCACCGTCCATCCTCATGCCTCCCTTCAGTCCGCTGCTCCCACATTCTGCTGGCATCTTCTTCTCTTCAGCGCTGCATGGGAGCAATCCAACGTCATAGAAGTCTACTGCGTTGCCACGGGGACAATCCACGCCTGTTGCCACTTCGAGGTCTTTCGAGCGGCGCTCTTTCGCACCCTCTCCTCCTTCTATCGCGACTACCTCGCCTCCCCCCCCCGCAGTGGCGATCATTTCCCCCGCTTCCATCGAGTCATCCGATATGAGGAGCTCCCGGTGACGATGGAAGGGATGCATCGCTTCCTACCCCC
>BFEA01000147.1:1458299-1471739 GCA_003427395.1 Chara braunii | reverse complement strand
AGAGAGAGAGAGAGAGAGAGAGAGAGAGAGAGAGAGAGAGAGAGAGAGAGAGAGAGAGAGAGAGAGAGAGAGAGAGAGAGAGAGAGAGGACGGACCGACGAGAATGCAAATAAATCTCTTCTGGGGTCTAAGTTGAGGAAAGCAGGTGGAGGCAGGTAATAAGGGGGTCGGAGGATGGGGGTGGGTTTACCCAGATAACTGGATTCTTCCACTGCTTTCTTTTTTGTCACAGAGAGAGAGAGAGAGAGAGAGAGAGAGAGAGAGAGAGAGAGAGAGAGAGAGAGAGAGAGAGAGAGAGGACGGACCTGCGAGAATGCAAATAAATCTCTTCTGGCGTCTTAAGTTGAGGAAAGCAGGTGGAGGCAGGTAATAAGGGGTTTGGAGGATGGGGGTGGGTTTACCCAGATTACTGGACTCTTCCACTGGATTCTTTTTGGCAGAAGTGAAGGGTTTATCTGAAGAACGATCTTTAGATGCAAGACAAGAAGAGCCTGCCAAGGATCTCGCAGATTTCGCGGCACTCTGGGGATGGACAGATGTCCCAGATTTCGCAGCACTCTGGGGATGGACAGAGGTCTTTTTAAGTTTTTACGCATTCGGTTGGGTGTGAGAGTTGTAGAGAAACTGGTTAGCTAGCTTGGCTTTGTACTTCTGGAAACGGAGATATAGAAACAGGAGGATTGAATTTTGAGCCTGGGCCCTGAGGAGAAATCACAGCTTTAGCAGCGTGAGAGCGGGGCTCAAAGGTTGTATTTGCTGGCACTGCCGCAGGGTACTTTTTTTTCACGGTGGGGGGTGGGGGCGGGGGGTTGCGGCAGGGGACCATGTCGGCCATCGTTCTGGGGCAGTCGTTTGAGTCTTTGTATATAGACTCGTGTTGGTCAGATGCTGGGACTCTGCAGATTGTGAAATAGCATATTCATCAGAGGAGAGCCTGGGACCAAGGATGGGACCAAGGATGGGACCGAGGATAGCAATGGCAAAATTCCATACTGTTCAAGATAAGGAGGAGAGGAAAGGGTGGGGATGGAAAGCGAAGTTGTGTCTGGCTTCAATATCGCAAGGTGGAGTTGAGTTCAAGGGGCATTCCAGGAATTCCCCAAAGGCACATATCTTCAATGAAGACTACCGTCTTCCCTCGAACACAACGCAGCCTGATTTTGACTGCATCGGGCTGGAAAGATAACCTTTATACATTCATTATCAGGGTGCTCTATGTTCAGGGGTATCGGGGTGAGTTATGTTCGGGGGAAGACGGTCAGTATTGTTAAACCTTTCGGAGGTCTTGACGGGTCTGGGGGGACAGGGCTGCAGACCGGCGTCTATGAGGTTGGAGTGATGGGCCTGGAGGGAAGAATGACACGAGGTACTCACCATCAAGTTTGGCGCATCCACAACCTGTTTCGATGCCCTTCTGCAAGAAGGGGCCTGTGCAAAGAATGACCCAACAGACCCCAGAGGCGACTTCCTGGTGTACGTATCAAGTTCGGCGCATCCAGGACCTGACTCTAGGCCATTCTGCCAGAAGGGGACGAGGTACGTCTGTCAACTTCTACGTTCCATAGCCCTGAGACCCCCTTGGATCGTTGCATACTTGTCTGGCAAGGAATGATTTCCGTAAACAATCCCTACACTTTTAGAAATCGCTAACGTGAGAATTGGGTGATCCGGGCTGCCCACGGTCCTACCGGCCTGACGGTCCAGATTTCCGCGCGATCTTAAGACTCTAAGACTTTAAGACCGCGCGACGATCCAGGCTGTCCGCCGTGCCGAACGGCCTGGATCGCCGCACGATCTTAAAGTCTTAAGATCGCGGGACGATCTGAGCCATCGGCCTGGTAGGACCACGGGCGGTGTGGATAGTCACAGCTGTTGAAAAGAGGGCCCATTGTAGGCTTGCCTGCAGAAAAAACGGTCTTATGAGGGGCATAGTTTTCTTTTTTGAATAGCGGGCAAGGCAAAACACACTCACACGGACGGCGTGGATAGTTGCAGCTGTTGAAAAGAGGGCCCATTGTAGGCCTGCCTGCAGAAAAAAACGGGTCTTATGAGGGGCATAGTTTTCTTTTGAATAGCGGGCAAGGCAAAACACACTCACATGGACGCCAGCCCGCGCAAGCACACATACAAACACAAACGCAAATGCACTCACGCACGCAGGCCAATGTATCGTGGGCAGACTGTCGGGGTTCAACTTCCTGATGAGTTGGTGAAAGTCCAACGAAACAGTCTGGCATAGTCATGCTTTTTTTGTGGAGTTCACACAGCCACGCGAAGAGTGTGCGTGTGTGTGTGCAAGAGAGAGAGAGAGAGAGAGAGAGAGAGAGAGAGAGAGAGAGAGAGAGAGAGAGAGAGAGAGAGAGAGAGAGAGAGATAATGGCCCTAGAGTGGAAGCGGGAATGGTACGGCAAGTGAATAGCATCTGTGGGATCATTTGGTTCCCGCCTTCCTTTTCTGTCTTTTTCAAAACTTGCGCGTTGTTGAAGTTCGTACGGCTCTTGCATTGTTTTTGGTATACACTTATAAAGGAGGTTGGTTGGGCGAGCTACTGGCTCATAAGCGGTGAATGTGTTAATGCTGCCAGAAGAACTCCGGGTTGAATTGTGAGGTCCCCAACTTCGATTTGCCCTGCTTAATATGAATTTGATTTGAGCAGGAAAAAAAAAATAAAGGTTTTGGAGCAGTGGGGAAAAGAAATTGCTTGCCGCATTAATTTGCTCTCTGCATCCTTGGCTTGCACATTCTTCGCTGTCGACAGGGGACTGCTTCTCCTGTTGGTGGTATCATGGCGAAGAGAGAGGGTGGCAAGTCTTATCAGACTCCTATGATCGATGGGCTCAACCTTTCTCTTTTTCTTTCTTTTTTTGTGGCATCTTTGCTCGCGGCACATGCTAATTTATCTTCTCTGTATCGTTCCAGTTTTGAGGGCATATACTCACACTGGCGCTTTCCAAAATGCATCACACCTCAATTTTGGTCACACCTGTATGCATCTGGCCGCAATTTCGTCCAGAAATAAGTAAAAAGGTCCTCGTGTGCCTACGCCCTCACTCCTACGGGCCTTCGAAGTATTTCGGTCACACCTGTATGCATCTGGCCGGAATTCCATCCAGAAAGTAAGTAAAACAGTCCCAGTGTGAGTATCCCCTGAGACCGATATCACCTTTTTTAGTATCCTTTCTAGCTGTGTAGCATCATGTTCGGGTTCGGTGACCGAACCCGAACGTTCGCGACCGAACGCGAACGAGCGCAGAAACCCTCCGAACGCGAACATAAAAATATACTATAATTTTTGTTTTTAAATCTCAGAAAAATCTAGAAAAAATAAAAGTGTTATGAAGTTGGTCATTTGTTGATTTCAAATCAACACTGACACACATGCGATCTCACACATGCCCATACATGCATATGTTACGATCCTGGTCATTTCCCAAGTGCAAATTCACAATGAAAGACAATGCCACCCAATTGCGAAAGAAATGAAAGCACTTGCAATAGATAAAGACCAGAGGAGAGGTAAAGAAGAAGAAGAAGAAGAAGAAGAAGAARAAGTACACCAGCAAGACCAATGACAATTCCACCTTCTCTCTCCACCTTCCTCCTTCCTCCTTCTCTTCACCAATCTTATAATAATAATAACAATGAATGGATGAACCAGAATCAATGTCCGAAGTTCCCCCTTACTGCTGACTCAACTCACAACCCAACAACAACAACAACAAGTCCACCATGGCTATGTCTTCCTTCCTTCAACCTCCTCTCTCAAGCATAGGTCATGGCGGACTACTGGAAGGAAGCTATGATGCTTCCCTGATGCCCGAAAGACAACCCAAAGCAGCTATGTCGCTGCTTGACTCGGTCCGCTATGCCTGACCCTGCCTCTAGCTGCCCTGGTGCAGCGTTACCCCAACCGGGGCCTTCCAGATGCAGCGCCCAACAAGGTGATGAAGACGGTGTCCACCATAGCCAGGTAAGTGCCCTACCACTCTCCTACCATGTCCCCTTCTTCCTCCTTCAAGCTGGGGTGCTCGCCATAGCCAGGCTGAGCCCCAGCAGACCTTCACCTCCAAGCAGCGCTGCCTCAGACCAGCGCTGCGCTCCAGCAGCATGTCGCCAATCCTTGCATACCGCAAATGAGGAAGAGCTCACCGCTCTTCCTGAAGATATAGCGGCCTACCGGCCTCCTGGGCGGTGACTTCCTAGGCCAAGCGGCCTCCCAGCAGTACCTCCTCCCTTTTGGAGGGAAACATCATTGCAGGCTCTGTTATTGTCCGCACAGGCCCTAGACCCGGCTACTTGGACTGGTACCGGCCTACCTCTAACCTACCGCTACTGGGCCTCTAAAAATGCCAACTTTTTGTCTTCTTCTGCTCGGCCTACCTGCTACTTGAGTGTTTTTCCCCAKYTGCTCTAAGTGYCGTGGGCCTACTCCCCGCTACCGGCATGTTTACCCCYCTGCAACCCTCCAAAGTCACGGCCACAGG
Organism: Chara braunii; assembly: GCA_003427395.1. NCBI lineage: Eukaryota > Viridiplantae > Streptophyta > Charophyceae > Charales > Characeae > Chara > Chara braunii. The sequence goes on along the minus strand of BFEA01000147.1, from coordinate 1,467,255 downwards.
TAAGTACCGGCCCGGTGGGCCTTGCAACCAACAAGTACCCTGGCGGGTTACACACATGCCCAACCAGCAAGCACTCAGACAGGCATGCAACCCAGCAGGCACGCACACACACACATCCGGCAAGCGCTCAGACAGGCATGCAAACCAGCAGGCACGCACACACACAGACTTGGGACCACAGCAGAATGTGGGAATCACAGCAAGGCATTCATTCCATTGGCAAATCCCAGAAATCAGCAGTGTTCTCAGTCTGTGTTTTGGGTGGGTCATTACACATAAAAAGAAGGGGAGAGGAGACAGAGTCACACACTGCACACAGACAGAGTAAGCAGTGGAAAGCAAATATGCACAGAGTGTGGAGGCAACACACAGTGTTCCTCTCTGATGATGCTCCCAACAACCAATCATAAGAAGACAGCATGAGGAACACAACAAAACATAACCAAGTTTGAGCCAAGATCAACCCTGAATGTTACAGAGTTCTCTCCCAATATTTCCCCACTGAAACCTCCACTACACACCAACTCCTACACTCTGTTAGTAGCGCCACACTGAAACGACCTCTTAGAGGCCAGCGCCAACCAGAATGATGAAGAAGGACGCCAGCACCAAGTTCCTGATGAAGATGAAGAGTCTCTGATGTCAAAAGCTGCAGCTATGGCTGCAGCGCCACTGTCTTTGCCACCCAGCAATCTCAGAAGAAGTAGCAGCAGCAGCGGTCCACCCACAAACAGCTGTGTAGAGCGTCCTGATAGCCCAGACGATAGCAGGCACCCTCAAGGGTGAGCGGGTGGAGGGCGCCCTAGCTATGGCGGGCCCTAGAGGTCTGGCTATGGCTGTCCTCTGACGAGGGACTCAGGATGCCCCCTGCAGTCAATCATCACCTTCCTTCCTTCGTTTGTTGGCTCTGCTCACGCCTCCTGGCAAAACAAAAGTCAAAAAGTCCAAAAAGCCCCAACTAGACTGACTCAGTCCTATTAATAGTTCTAGCCTAGACCTAGACTCGGACTGGACCAACCGGTACCGTTGCAGTTTCGGCCTCTAGGGCCTCTCCCTACCCGACTATAGGCTATAGGACCCGTTTATCAGTGTAGGCCCATAGGCCTTTCTGTCCTGGTGGTAGCCCAGGTCTGATATTCGCAGTTAGGGTGACTGTAGGAAATCCGGATTAGTGCGGGCCTAAAATTCTGCAACTTTGCAGATATGCCCCTCACAAATTTTCCCCCTAGCGGATATCACGGTTAGCCCTTAGTGAAAACAAATTATGAACCTGTCCCTAAACTGTACTGTACAGCCTCTCAGACAAACACAACAGTCAATTCAGCAAGTCAATGAAGGCTTACCCCACCGGGGAGCGAGGGCCTTCGAGCTAGGGGCGTAAACACGGGGATCGGCGAGGGAGTAGTCCCTTCTGAGCCGCTTCGTACCTTAAGACCATGAACTTTGCTATCTTGAGAAGCTCCTTCCGTGTGAACCAGCGGTCCTTAGAATGGGGCTGAAAGGAGAACTTCACAAGATACCGTCGATTGGGTCTTGTGCCCCACCCATCCTCAATTGACTCTACCGCATACCCGCGACCAGGTATAGGTGGTCCAAATTGAGGGGGCCGGCCCGGGAATGCATCTGCTGGTGTGAAAGGTAACAACTTGGAGGCATGGAAGATTGGATAGGTCTGCAGATGCAGTGGGACGTCAATGACATACGACGGGGCAAAAGGATCGGAGCCCACTGTATCAAGCACCTGCCACAAACCCAAGTAACGTGGCAACAGCTTTGGAGAAATATCCTCCTCCCTCGATAGCTCTGAGCTGGCAACCCAGACATGGTCGCCGGTACGAATGGGGGAAGGACGCCGATGCTGATTAGCTTGTTCAATCATTGCCTTTTGGGCTTTGAACAAGTTGGCACGTGCCCTTTCCACATCTACTCTGTACTGCCTGGCGAACTTAGTAGTCCCAGGAGTCAGGTCAGACCGAGCCTTGTTGATGAGATCATCAAGACGCTGTCGTGGTTCACGGCCCCTGTGTAGCCAGTAAGGGGTGAATCCAGTTGACGAGTGGACCGAGGTGTTGTACACAAGTTGTGCACGAGACAGGTGGAGATCCCATTCATGTTGATCTGGTGAGATGACAGGACGCAGCAGCTGAAATAGAATCTGGTTCATCACCTCAGCTTGTCCATTGGCTTCAGGATGATGACCACAAGTCATATCCAGATGTGAATGCAGGTAATTTTTGCAGTAGGACTGCTACTCAACGCCGCAAAATCGTGGATCTCTGTCACTGACTGTGGAAGTGGGCGGTCCATGGTGAGTTACCCACCTCTCAACAAATACCGCTCGCACGTCAGGAACCCTAGCCTCCTCTGGTAAGGGGTAGACATAGATTCAACAGGACCCTGAGGTACGGGTAAGGGTGTGAGCAAGCCAAGAGGAGGTCGTCGTTGAACCTTGTTCCTTTGATATAGTTCGCAAGTTTCGATATACCGCAGCAGATCACTCTGCATCTCCTTCCAGAAAAAACTATGTGACAGGGCTGCACAGGACTTAAGAACCCAAAGTGACCGCGTGCATCATGGCACTCTGACATTAGCAGTGTTTTGATTGGCTGGTCTGAGGGATGCACAAGCGTTCCTCCCCATTGCTGTATGTGTACAACAAACCTGAACTCATGGCATAACCTGGTTCAGAATTGGGATCTGCTTGCAGCTTCCTCACAATGGGCCCATAAGCCGGGTCCTGAGTCAAAAGTCAGGCAATGGTCTGATGCGTTTCCTCTCTAAAGAAGTGAGTAGACAATAGCTGCAAAAGTGTCAGGCCTGCGAGAGAGGGCGTCTGCTACCTTGTTGTAGCAGCCCTTCTTGTGTTTCAGTTGAAAGTCGAAGAGATCAATGAATTGAAAATATCTTGCCAGCTTGTCATTCAGTTCTCCTTGGGTCTTCATCCACCGCAGGGTGGAGTGATCTGAAAAGATTGTGAAGTGTCTGCCCAGGAGGAAATGTTTCCAATGCTTTAGCGCGCACACAAGAGTGTACAACTCTTTCCCGTAGGTGGAATCCTGCAACTTTTGGGGCTTGATCTTCTTGCTCATATACTCTATGGGCTGCAGACCAGTCCCATCATCCTGGTGAAGTACGCCCCAGGAACTTACCCTTGAGAACACCCAATACTGCATCGACCAGGGCCGTAGCAGTGTCTGCAGCAGGAGGTGAGGCAGTCCCAGCACATGGGCTAGAGTGCTGGGAATCTGCATCGCTTTCTGATCCAGATCCCACACGAACAAAAGCAGCCTTTCCCTTTCTGCTGCCCTTGGGAAAGGCTGTCCTTCCATTTGAAAAAGGGGCTTGGACATGGAGCTTGGCCTCCATATCCAAGGCTGCTCGGCTAAAGGACCTCCAGCCCTTAAACCCAGAGCCAGGGTTGCGAGGCCGAACGTATGGAGGTCCCTAAGCTGACCCCCGAACGTTCGGGCGTTCGCTGTGTGTTCGAAATTGGATTCAACGCGGGTTCCGGGTTGATTAATTCAACGGTCGTTGAACTCCGTTGAATTCCCCGTTTAAATGCTGAAACAATGGGTTTCACCGGGAGCCGCGATGATTTTTTTTGCGGGCTAAAAATTAAAAAAAAAATAAAAAAAATATGGGGTTGTAGATCTTTTTGAGGTCTACAACCTCATATTTTTATTTTTATTTTTTGAGCTTTGACAATATTAAAAAAAAAAAAAAAAACATCAACATAATGAAAAGAAAAAAAAAAAAACCAAAAACGAAATGAGTGTTTTTTTTTTTTGGTGTCACAGAGATTTTTCTAGAGCTAAAAAAAAGGCAGAAAAAACAAAAACAAAAACATAGGGTTATAGATATTTCAAAGATGTACAACTGCATTTGTTTTATTATTTTTTGAACTTCATGTATTTAACAAAAAATATATATATATAAAAAGAAAAGAAGGAAAAACAGACCCACACACGCAGAGACACACTACACACAACACACACAAACACACAAACACACAAACACACATAAACACACACACACATTCACACACACACACACACACACACACACACACACACACACACACACACACACACANCACACACACACACACACACACACACACACACACACACACACACACACACACACAAACACACACATACATAAACACATGCGCATACATACGTATCCATGCACAAACACGCTCTCTCAGTGACTCACACGCAGGCACACACTACACACATATGCACACACAGCACACCTGCGCACACATAACTGGGGGCCTTGGGGGTTGGGGGATGTGGGGGCGGATAGTTTAGAGGGCTTCTGGGTGGGCTTGAGGACTTGTGCCGAGGGGTTGGTCAGTGGCCGGTGGCAGGGCGGTCGGTGTTGGTCTCATTCGGTGGTATAAGAGGTGCTTCAGGGGTTGGGGGAGTGCTTTTGTTTTTTTTCTTAGTGGGGGGGTTTGAGTGCGCAGGTGCGTAGCGCCACGTGTTCTGGACCCCGCGCATCAATTCCGTTTTTCCGAAAAGCGCGGAGCGGCCCATTTTCGCGTTGAACGGGAATTCAATGGGATTTTTTCAGTTTAACGGGGATTCAACGGGAGTTTAAATCCCCCGTTCCCCGTTAAAAAGACACACAGGGCGTTCAGGTCCCTGTACGGGGCCCGGACCTTGAAGGGGTTCGGACCCCGCAAAAAATATTTTTGCACCTAAATATTATTATATTTCTCTGATTTTTTTTTTGTGAGTTCTTTGTGATGTATGGTACGTCCCTCTTTAATTTTGAAGCTATTCTGTTCAGCCAAAAAAAAAAAGAAAAATCAGCAAAGATGGTGGTGGCAAAACTTGCTTGCCCACTCACTAATTTGTTTTTGCTCTCTTTTCACTTTTTGTTTTTCCTTTATTTTGGGGCATGAAAAAAAGTTATTATTTTTTCGAACTTTATTTGTAGATTCTCTATTATGTAAGACACACATACATAAATTTTCATGGCATTTGTTACAGCCAAACAAAAATGAAAAATCGCCAAAGATGGCGGTGTCAAAAACATGCTCGGCCACTCAATAATTTCATTCTCGTTTTATTTTTTCTAAGTTTCATTATTATTATTTATTTTTAGTATTTGATTTTTATTTCAAATTTTGGTAAAGAATTTGGATGTAACGTTGATGCAAATGTTGTTTAGTTTATTCTTCTGCAAAACATATATGTTTTCCAGATTTTTTGGAATTCTTTTTTTTTTTTTTTTTTGGGTCCGCGTTCAGTGGAACCGCCGAACGTTCGGGCGTTCGGCCCGTCCTGAACGCCGGCAACCCTGCCCGGAGCTATAAAGCGCAACAACGAACTTCTTAGGCGCTGCCCTGTAGAAATTGGTCAGCAGATCATCATCTGCCATGACCAGTCCTGGGGTGGAAGTGAGCTGCTCAAACTCAGCAAACAGACTGTGGAGTGACCCTGAATAGCGCTGGTGACCCAGAGGAGCAATCTGGTCAGCGACCTTACGAGCCCGCTCCTTGTCTGCAAATCTCTCCTCCATGGCCTGCAGAAGTCCGACCACACCCAACTCAACTTGGTCTGGCTGTCGGATGAGGACGCGGCCCATTTCAGAGTCGGCCCATCCAGCAATCGCAGAATAGTAGAGACGTTTGTCTCCTCAGCACAGGTGAAGCCTCTCAGGTAGGCTCTTGCGCCAGCGGCCCAGTCCCCGACATCCACTTTGGGATCATCTCCTCTGAACTTGTTGGGGGATGGGATCTTAGGAAAGATCCGTTGGTCACCGACTGAGTCGTCATGGGTCTTGGAGACTGTGGGTTTGGGAGATGGATGTGGTGATGGAGAATGGGTAAATCGAGAAGGGGAGGTGTGAGGAAAAACAAATCTGGATGGAGGGGGAGTAGTCAGGCCAGTGGGAGCTGAGCAATAATTTGATCCATCTTAGAGAGGATCTGAGCTTGCCGAGCTTCCACTTTCTTGAGGCGATCTTCCATCTGTCCCATTCTATCATCCCAGTTAGTGAAATAAGTGGTGGCTACTTTGTGGTCCAGATGGATCCACTCAACAATGCACTTATTCACTTCTGAGGTACGCCCATCAGCCTTATGTCTGGCCATCTGCTCCAACAGATACGTTCTCCTGGACGCATCCACTGCAGCTTTCTCTTCTTCCTGTTCCTGTTTTTCCAAGGCTGCAATCAGCTCTAGCTGCTGACGCAGTCTTTCTTCTCCTCCTCCATTTTCTGCTGAATCTCAGCCAGGTTTGTCGAAGGGCCAAGAGGGTGAGAGGAATCGCCCTCTTCCTTCTTCGGTTCTGGAACCTTGGGCTGAGGTTGATCAACCTTGTCAGCCATTTCTCCAGTCAGTTCTACAATTGAAGAGACAAACCAAAGGAGTCGGTAGCGATTATATTTTTCCCTATAGTACTACAGAAATCGCTACCACCTATGCCACAGTGTTAGTGTGGGTGAATGGGCAACAAGCGAGCGGTAGGGGTCTGGATGCCAGTCGTCAGTTAGACACAGTCCAGCAAAATCAATCACTCGATTTCCTTTTCACTGACCCTGGACCACTCTGGAGTTAGGACTGTCAATTCCAGTCATTCCAGAGAGGTCACTAGAATTCCAATGCTCACAATAGTACAACGATAGTCGTTTAGATCAATCTTTATCTGCTGAAATACAAGATGCTTCGAAAAAACAAGGATTTGCTAAAAAAAAAAGAGGTGTTCTTCATAAATTAGCTGAATCAAAGTGTAGCTTTTCTCATTATCGTTGGTGGTAAGAATGTACATATAGAAATCACCACCAACCGAGCCCGAGTACGCGCAGAAGGTACGAAAGAAGGAAAAGATTGGTGTTGCATGCACCCATTAGGAAACTGTCAAGTACACTGCGAGAACAGGGATTTTTGAAAGGAGACTTTATACCCACGACAAAACGTGGAAAAACTATCATGTACTCTTTCTTGTAATTTTGAATACTAGACCAACCTACTAACATGCAAATAGGTATTAAGAACGTAGTCAACACCACAAAGAATAAAGAAATCCCATCGAGACCTATATAAAAATTTGATATTTGAGTAAGGAAACCATCGTATTGTTTCAACAAATTGGAATTTAGCTGTAGAATTCTCCAGTAGGAGAGAGAGGATAGCAGAATACAGGTCATTACTGACCAACAAGATTTCGCGAATTACTGAATTGCCTCACTCTATGACTCGGACTCAATTTTTGACACTGATGACTCGATCAGCCATACCCTAGGGTTTGACAATTTATAATTTTCACTATACGGACTCAAATACTTGAAATCCAGACTGACGATTTCACTTAGAGGTGAATTGTAGGATTGCGCTTCACAGACAACTGACAGAAGGGAATTCTAACGGACAGATTTATAATGATGACTGACCCTAGCTAGTACAGACTGAAGATAGTCTCAGCGCATAATTATAATCTACAGTATTGCTACTCTTTCTTCCAGTACAGGATCTGCAATTTGAGTGTCAAGCGCAATACTGTCAGGCAGTCCCAAACAAAATTTGAGAAGAAAAGAGTCAACAAACAGTAAGTAACGAGAAATCGAGATTAGGGAAAAAGATGGCTATGGCTGTCATGCAGTCTGGCAATCTATTTTTAGACCTACACTGACAGATAGTCCATCAATTCTAACTGTACTAATCCACCTTAATTCGCCACACAGAGTTGAGCACGGAACATACTCACGTCAGGGGAATACTATAGAAGAAGGTGTAGATATGGCTATGGCAGACTGTCTGCACCACTTCTCGCCACTTTCTTGCAGAAACTGTTCATGAAACTTGTTGATCCTTGAGAGGGGACTGAGGTGCTTCACCCCAGGATGTCAGATTCCGTGAATCTCGCCAGGTGGCCCCGGGTCAGTAAGACAGAAGTAGAGCGCCACTGACACCCAGATTCGCTGCCACTGATAGGGGGGCAGAGTAGCCCAATTCAGTGTTTGATTGGCACTGTAGGCCAATCAATCCCAGCACAATCCACTGATGCTCCCGCCACTCAGTGCTTCACCACCCTCTGACGAATTTCACCACTCTGAGCAAAATCAAGGTCTGGCAAAATCCACTATACTTGCCTTTCCTGAATCAGGCGCTCTGCTGAAATAGCAACGCCAGATCAGTCCGATACTGAGCCGCTGTAATAACTGCTTGGAAGTCTTCTTCTCGCCCGATTCAACGCTGAAGAAGATGAATTGCCATGAAGGTTTTCTCCAGAATCTCTTCAGAAGAAGAAGATGCCCCAATTGCGCTCAATACCTAGTTAGTCCGTTCCGATCCAAGCTCCGATACCAACTTTATGAATTTGGTTGTTTGTCGATTTCAATCAACACTCACACACAGGCGATCTCACACATGCCCATACATGCATAAGAAGAAGGGGAGAGGAGACAGAGTCACACAATGCACACATACAGAGTAAGCAGCGGAAAGCAAATATGCACAGTGTGGAGACAACGCACCGTGTTTCTCTCTCTGACAATGCTCCCAACAACCAATGATAAGAAGACACCACAAGGAACACAACAAAACGTAACCAAGTTTGAGCGAAGATTAAACCTGAAGGTTATGGAGTTCTCTCCCAATATTTCCCCACCACTGAAACCTACACTACACACCAACTCCTACACTCTGTTAGTAGTGCCACACTGAAACAGCCTCTCAGAGGCCAGCGCCAACCAGAAGGATGAAGAAGGATGCCAGCGCCAAGTTCCTGATGAAGATGAAGAGTTTCTGACGTATCGCTGCAGTGCCGCTGTCTCTGCCACCCAGCAATCTCAGAAGAAGTAGCAGCAGCAGCGGTCCACCCACAAACAGCTGTGTAGAGCCTCCCGAAAGCCCAGACGATCGCAGGCACCAGGGTTGTCGAGCCCCGGCCCTGGGTCCCCGGCGGGACTGCGGGGGTCCGGGGGTGGGGGCCCCGGCTCC
>BFEA01000147.1:1431005-1441268 GCA_003427395.1 Chara braunii | reverse complement strand
AGAGAGAGAGAGAGAGAGAGAGAGAGAGAGAGAGAGAGAGAGAGAGAGAGAGAGAGAGACATTGGGTCTCGCTCCGAGTCCACTACACTAGACTCTCGAAACATCGAGAGTTCTGCCTCGCTCCACTTACACTAGACAAACGTCTGCAAAATGTGTGTCCACTGTCCAGACTCGAGAGCTGTCAGAAAGTGTGTGCTAGACTCACACACTTTCGAGGCCACTGTCCAGCACTTTCCTCTAGGGTGCTGGTCTAGGAAGGGAGCTGAAATTCGCGAGTGGACCTCAAGTCCTTGTGGACAAACCAGGCTGGCGGTGTCTCTTTTTGCGCAATCCGGCTGCTGTGACAGTCGATAGTGTGGCCTTATGTATCTTTCCATGCTGTAGCGAAAAAAAAAAACATCCTCAATTCACAGATTTGCCCAGTGGTTTCCTCACTCCACTACACTGAACACTACCTTAGAGTGTTAGAGAGCCCGTCTAGAAAAAAAGAAGAAAAGAAAGCGAGTCCGTCTAGAGTAGCCCCCTCTAGTGTAAGTGGAGCGAAGCCCACTTTTTTACTGTTTTCTAGAGTCTGACAACTCTAGATGGACTCTTAGAGTATTTTCTAGAGTCTAGTGTTGTGGAGCGAGACCCATTGTTTCTCTGGTCACGTGTTGGTGGTGATTAGAGAGCTCTCTGTCGGTAGGTCGCTAGGAATGCGGACGGAGCCTTCATTCTGTGTTCACGGAGTTCTCGCCATGGATGTGATTCGCGTGGGATTCGAACTGACGTCTGCTGGTCACCAGCAGCAGTACTCTCCAGTGTCTCCACTCTCCGAAAAATCGCTGCACACTACTCTCCACTCTCCGAAAAATTCAAAAATCGGAGAGTTCGCGGAGAGCTGAAAAGCTCTCGGAAATCGTGATGTGATTTTGGGTTCACTGCTTATTGACTACCCACTCTCGGAACTCCAATTCTCTTTTTTTTTTTTTTTTTTTTTTCGGGAGTGCACTAGCAGACAGGGTGGCAGCAGTGGAGGGCACGACGTGATTTGCACTTTGCCCGCCCAGACTCCAGGCACTCTCTCCAAATTTGGAGCATTTTGGGAGAGGCCGGCGGACTCGGAGGTCCATCCGGAAAACCACCATTGCAGGCTGGGCACTCTCTGGCAGTCAAGAGCGCTTTTCCATGGCAGTTTCTGACAGCTATCTGAACGTTTTTGAGGGGTGGAATTGGATAGTTAGTGCAGCGATTAAAAAACTCTCCGTGTTCGGAGCGTGGAGAGTAGCGCAGCGACACCCTACATTCCACGTGCTAAATTCGAGGCCAGGGCCGCCATTGCACACGCAGGGGATATAACTGTTTTTTTTTTTTTTTCTTCTTCTTTTTTTTTTTTAACACACCCTCGTCAGTGCCAGTGGTGCTCATAAGAGCAGACACCGCTAACACCTGGAGGGGGGCTCCATCTATTGGTGGGGAGCGACACCTGCTGGAAATCGGGTCCAGCGTCCCTTACATAGACAGAATTCGACACATATCAGAAAAACAGAGATGCGGGTTATTCCTGCCAGCATTGATTACCCTGGAGTCCAGGGGATTGACTGAGCAGGATGTTGGGAGGGGGGAGAACCTCTTCACCCTGAACCTGGCGCCAGATACGTGCTGCTACACCCTGGTCCCTCCCACCCTCTATCTTTGAGATACACCTTCTGTTGATGCTGCTGGCCTACTCATACCACTCCATACCACTGCATGTCTATCATGGTCAGCTGATGAGGGGGAAGGGGTCCGGAAAGTCTGAGGGAGGCCGCAACGGGATCCTTGGATCCACCTTTGTCCAATCTCTGAAGCAGATATGATAGTCTATCTTGATCGTCCCTTGATTGCCGTCCTTGATACCTTCATTATCTTCCTGGGTGCAACCACCATCCCACTTGATGAAAGCGATCCGGCCTCCGGTCTCGCTACCCAGCCAGTCCCCTGAGAATTGTTGGAGTTTTTGTTTTATATCCTGTTGCGTTTGGAACAGATCCAGCTGACTTTTGATTTTTTGCCATTGTGCCATAAGATCCTGGTGGACATATTGTTTGTCCGTGTCCGTCATTTCCTCCCCGGCTATGCGGACCCCTTCCATGACATGTATACAGCGTCTCCTCCAGATGGCCCACAGGACGGCTCTCCTCCCTATCTTAAACATGTTGTTTGCGAAGGAACTGTCTGAGGGGGAGGTCCATGTTTCGCATAGAATCGTCCTCCAGTCCCATGGCCAGGTAGAGCCAGTACCCAGTAGGCTCCGGATTCTGTCCCACCATCGCCTGTAAGGACAGCCCCGGACACTGTAAGAATATGTGTTCGATTGTTTCCGGGATCTTGGGGGAGGGGAATGTCGTGTGACACGGCTTGCACCATGGGAGCGCCAGGCCTTTCTGTTGCAGGCTTGTGCGATCTATTAGCCAGTCATCGGTGGGGAGGCAGCGGTGTTCTATCTGCCACTGTAGCGAGGCTAGCTTTGCAGGCCTGGCTCGCGTGAGGGTGAACCACCGAATGGGGCGGATGGCGTCGACCCCCACATTCAGATGAGACCTCCAACGGGTCTTGACGATGTCTTTCAGGTTGACTCTGGGGCGCAGTAACCGGTACGTGTCCTTCACGGACAAGCACGGGAGCATTACGTTCTTAGTCATCCGGGTTCTTCGCGCAGGGGGCCACTGCCACTCCTCAGGGTCGAAGGCATAACTGTAGTACGCGTTTTTTTCTTTTTCTTTTTCTTTTTTTTCTTTTAATAAGGCTAATTCTTTTAAGCCCAACCAATTCAATTACCTGTCAAAGCTGGACAGGACGGCCTTTCAGGCCTTTTTTTATAATCGTTATGGACTTATAGTATCACGGAGAACCCTGTAGCACTTCAAGTCTCCAGCGAGGTGGGCGATACAGGCTAGGGTTTAGGTGGTACCATGAGGACCAAGCTTCTTCGATGGGCCAGTCTCTGTGCCTCCCCTCCGGTCCCTTCCCCCTACGGACATCTGCAGTCTCTGCTCAATGCCGCTTGGGGGAACCAACAACCTATCTCTAGGTGGCGGGCGCCAAGCACGCCCAGGAAGGTACCTTCCTGCGCTCCTACTGTTTCTTTTTACCAAAAAAAAAAAATCCCTTTTATTACTCACGGGCCCAGTGGCCCAAGGCTTACATAGACTACCGTCTTCACCCGAATAGAACGCCCAGTCATTATCACTGCATCTGGACGGAAAGTTGCACCAAATACAGCTATGATGACCGGGCGTTCCATTTGGGTGAAGACGGTAGTTTCTCAGCAGAGTGCTCGCGGGGTCCGGCAGGTACCCGCTTGACTCTTTGTCACAGGGTCCCGACACAGTACCGATCAGACCAACCAGGCTACCATTGTGACAGTGTCTACCCTATGGACAGAATAGCAAACCAACAACTACTGAAAACAGCCAGGGCATACTCACACTAGGACCGTTTTACTTATTTCCGGACGTATTCGCGGTCGGATACAAGGTGGTATGGCCGTAAAAGCGATTAGATACATGTAACATAGAGCTAGCGTGAGTACGCCCTCAGTGTTGTTCTTGAAAAGAACAGAATTGTGCCATTTCTGGAAAAGAAGCCCAACGAAGCGGACAGCAGTTGACCCGCTTCTGTGCAGATCTGGCTGCTAAGGCTTTCCTTTTCCAGTCATTTTTGACCCAGCTATCGGCCGCCGCCGTGGGGGAAAATAAAGTAGAAACGTTTCTAGTCGGATGAATTGGGTGGCCGCTCTTGTAGTGACCCCTAAATTTCCTAAAATAAAATTGTGGCTTGTTAACGGGCAGGACTTTTGTTTTTTGTTTTGTTCCCAAAAATCGGCCAACCTTACCTGCATGATCCGGGCCTCCGGCCAGGAGGTTTATGCCGAGGTCGCTTTTCATTATATCAGCCAGAAACCGGGTCTGCCGTCCCTCACATCCAAAGCGGAATTTCTCGGCCCCAAAACCAAACTGCCACTATTACTGTATCTACTCCACCTATTATTCGAAAACAAACTAAACGGCCCAAAACGATTATCATTCCTACAGTCTTCCCCCGAATACAACGTACGGTCATTATAGACGAATTTAGACCAAAAGATACACCAAATTCAGCTATTATGACCGTACGTTGTATTCGGGGGAAGACTGTAGCAAGCTCGTCACAGCGATGAAATCTCGGCAACAGATAACTATAGGGTGGCCTACCTATGAGTACTCGTACAATTCCATCCACAGCCAAACAGGATCATCGTAGCAACATATTAACAAATGGGGTTGCGAAGCTATAAGAGCACACAGTCCTGTTTAAAATTAACACCACTTGCTAGGGACAACTCGAAAACAAGGCCAACACACTCAACTGAAACAAACCTGAAACCAGGAGTTTATGAAGCACGGCATTGGCTTTTATTTTGTGGCGCTGCAAATTCTGTGCTTTGTTACACTTCTCCTTTTCGGCCGCTTGCCCACAAAAAAAGAACTTGAAGGCAATCCCCTGAGAGGTCATTTGAGCTCACCACACCACTCCCCTGAGGCCATCGGCCTGTTCTCGCAGGGCAGTCTGGTACCAGGCCGGTAGCAGTCCACTCCCCTTCAGTCAGTCCGCTGGCGGAATACCCCAGCTGCAGTCTATACCATTTCATTCATTCTGCATTGCGAGTCTTCCAGTACGGTCCTGTACAATATATTACGTCTATCGTGTGTGCTGCATGTTGTGTGCTGTTGCTGTCTTGCTTGATCATCCTTTCCAGGTCTCTCTCTCTCTCTCTGCGACGGGATTTTCTTAAGGCCTGCCCACAATGCCTCCCAGTCCGGTTGTTGCGCTGTGGAACCCTTTATCTTGGCCATACGATTGGAGGCAAGTACCACAGGGGTACAATCTACTTCTCTGCGAAGCACCGACACTCCCACCTTTGTTTTGTACATTATCCATGGAGTTGACTCAGACTGGATCCTGTCCCTATCCCCCCGTTCCCATCCATACAGCAGGGGTTCCACTCCACTATGAACTCCGTGTGTTTCCCCAAGTACCTTTTTACTTTGTCTTTACTATTCACCGGGACTTCCGTCAGCCCCAGAGTTGTGGGAACCGTCCTTTCCTGTACAAAACGCGGAGGTGTGTCCCTTTTCCTTATACGAGTCATCTGCCACTCCTGCACTCTAATCCCCTTATCCAGATCTGGTCCCACCACCTTCCAACAAATATTCTCTTTCCCTTCTGCTTCCACCCACGTCCCTGCTGCATTTTCCGTACAAGAGGATAGCAGAGAGATCCACGTTAGAGGGATTGCTTCCTTTATTTTAACAAAGTTTTGTGAGATTTGGTGAAGACATTCAAAAAACTTTACGAATCTCAACTCCCGGCCCCACGGGGGGAGGCCTGGATGCAAGAAGCAAAAGAATTTCTAGAGCCTATGGATAAACGCCTCTCCCCCGCGCAGAAAGAGCATTTGGAACGGCCCCTGACAAAAGACGAGCTATGGGCAGCACTTCTTCAGATGCAAGAAGAAAAAACACCGGGCGTATACGGTTTCCCGAAGGAGTTTTGGGAAACAATGTGGCCCGCATTGAGTACAGACCTATGGGCATTTTACCAGCAGGTCTGGGAGGATGGGGAAATGGGGGAAATAGTGGGACAAGRAGTGYTGACTCTGTTGTACAAAAAAGGGGACAAGATGAACATTAGGAACTACAGACCGATTACCCTGCTCACAGTCGTTTACAAAATCCTCTCCAAAGCCTTGGCGAACCGAATGGCCGAGATTCTGAAAGACGTGATTCATCCAGCGCAGACGGGCTTCATGACTGGTCGGAATATACAGGAAAATATCCTGTTGATAAACGAAATCGTCTGTCTAGCACGCCGGAACCGGGCAAACGCGGCGATTGTCTTTATTGATTTTGAGAGAGCCTATGATCACGTCGACTGGATCTTTTTAGATAAGTGCTTGGAAAAAATGAATTTTGGGTCAGGCTTTAGAAGATGGGTAGGCATCCTACACAAAAATGCCACCACCCGTGTCCAAGTAAATGGTTTTGTGGCACCCGCCTTTGAGCTCCAACGGTCGGTCAGGCAAGGAGACCCCATCGCCCCTTATCTCTTTCTGGTCATCATGGAAGCCCTTTCAACCAACCTACGACACAACAAAGACCTGACACGCATCAGGATCCCCAATATCCCGAAGGAAGCAATGCCCATCTGCTCTTTGTTTGCAGATGATTTAACTGTTCTGATGGAGGCAACTGTACAAAACATGGTGGAGATCCATGCCCTTACGAATCGATTCGGTCGCGTGTCAGATATGACTGTTAACTGGGGGCAAAAAACAGTGGGATGGTGGCTGCACCATCAGGGAGGCAGACCGCCAGAAACCCCGTGCATCACTTGGCTTCCCCCGGACGACCCCCTTCGCGTTCTAGGTGCGTCCGTCACCGCCAAAGGGAAGCCTGCCACAAACGACGAATGGTTGATTAAACCGGCACAGGCCAAACTGTTGCAATGGAACCACAAGCACACTTCGATTTTCGGGCGGGCCCTCGTCATTAATAACGTTGTGCTTGCCACTCTTTGGTATCGGGCCATCCTTTGGCCCATAAGCAAAGGGGGACTTAAGACGCCCAAGCAACAGTTGGCGGCTTTCCTGTGGAGAGGGGACAGTAGCAATACCCATGCCATCAGCCGGGTGGCATGGGACTCCGTGGTCCAGCCGAAGGTCAGGGGCGGGCTTGGGATTGTGGACCCTCCCACACAATTTCAGGCCTTAAGTATCCATTGGATTCAACACATTATCTTTGAACCCTCCTCCCCTTGGGTCCCTTTGGCACTGACGCAAATTGCGGCTTTGGCCCCGGAAACCCCGCCAGAAATAGACCCTCTCATATGGCTCGAGGATAGGTACTGGCGACTCCCCAGAAAGTACAGGAGCGGGGACCCGGTGGACGAACACTGGATACGTCTCCTCCGCACGCGGAGGAGACTCCCACTCCCCGCCCGTCCCGCCCCGTACAGATGGGAGGAGATAGTCAGGCAACCACTGTTCGACAATCGACTAATCACAAATTCCTTTGGACAGGTGAGAAACTGCTCGGACTCCCCTTGGAGAATCTGGGCAAACCATGGGGTGCTGAGGGTGGGGGACCTATGGGATGAGGCATAGGGAGATTGGAAAAGTGCTGCAAAGATGAAAAGCTGCCTGCGCTACTGCCACTCCCTCGAGGCTACCATGAAAGATCTTATTGAAAGCTTTCCTATACACTGGTACGCCAGGCTTAAGAAGGGTCCAGCAGTGGAAGAAGATGATTGGGTGGGACTGCCTAGCCATGACTCACAAATCGGCCTCGTACACCTAGTAGATCAGACACAAGTCCTGGTGGAATGTTACGCTGTTACAGACTCAGGACAGCCCCAAGGAAACAACCAGCCCTTCGTCTGGAAACAAAAATCAGAAGTCCACCGTATCCGGATGTTGGACGAAGGGAAATGCTGGAGAGCGTTTCGGCCAATGACCCCGATTGAGAACCTCCCCCTTGACCCTCAGGAATGGAAATGGTCATGGGAGGGCAAAAGAGGACGGGGACGGGGGGAGGGAAACACGGTCCACCTAGCCACACTGAAAACAAAATCCGTGTACCGGATGCTCAGGCCCAAGCGCGGGCTGCGCGATGTGGTGGTGGATAGATGGCAGCGCCATTTAAATGTAGACCACAGTACACTCCGACCTATTAAATGATTCAATGGGTATCACACATGGCCGGCGAAAATCTCTGCCCTCCAATGGCAGATCTTTCACTGCTGCCTGCCGACCAAAAATTGGTTGATAGATCATACGCAGCTCGAGCAACAAGGAAGAGCACTCCCCAGGTGCCGGGCCTGCCTCCAAAACTTCCCCGGAAAGAAGCGCCCGGAGATTATTGAGCACATCTTCTTGCAATGCCCGGCAGCTGTCCTGCTCTGGAGATGGTGGGACAGGATCTGGCGGCATATTGTCCCAGGCTCATCATGGCCTTGGGACTGGAGGGCACTTCTTTTGGGATATTGCCCCCCTTGCTGTGAAAACGCTTTTGTAACCAATATGTTCTCCTTGGGCCGGCGTACAATTCTTTGGACCCTCTGGTGGCGACGATGTGCCCTGGAATTGGAAGGGGCAAGAGTAGAAGAGGGGGAGCTTACAGACCAAATACGGTCGCTCTTTCAAAACGAGACTATGGCACAATGGCACAACGCTAAGGAAAAACTGCACCAGGCGCACAGCCGGGGGGACATCCAACGTATCATCTCCCTCTTCTGTGAAGGTTGGCTGGGGGGGGAAAGGGAGGGATGGGTCGCGAAAGTGAGCTGGTCTGGAGACAGGCGGGACCAGGGGGAAGGACAAGGAGACAACTTGGACAGAGACGGGGAAGGACAAGAAGAGCAAGACAGGCAACTGGAAAGAGATTATCAGCTCCATTTCAACGATTGGACCAGGGTGGACACCGGAGTACACTTACGATCTGCGCAGGACTTCAGCGACCCTTTCCCGCCTCACCCTTTGGCCCTGGAGGAATTTTTTGGGGCCTAGAGCTTTTTAATAGTCGTGTTGCAGATTTTCCCAGTCTGCATTCCTTCAGTCTCTTTCAACATCTCTCAATTACATCTCAATTACGTCTCACTACCCTTCAGAATCATTTTGGAAGATCTCTGGCGGTTTTGTAAAATGTTTTTCCCAGACATTCTCAGACCTTCTCAGACCTCCTTAGTTATTCCCAGTATGATGTAAAAATCTCTGTTTTTGGTCATGAGGAAGTAAGGGGAAGTAGGGGCAGTAGGGGCAGTAGATGGAGGGCAGGGTCTGGGTGAATGCGGGAGAGCTTACTGGTGCCCCCCAGTGGCTCCCCCCCGACGCCCCGACCAGGCCACATTTTAGGGAGGAATGAAAAGTCTTGTTATGGGACACTGGACCCGTTTTCCAGTACAGGGACTTTGCTGCAAGTAAGGGACGCTGGACCCGTTTTCCAGCAGGTGATGCTCCCCACCAACAGATGGAGCCTCCCCGGGCCTGCTAGAAGTGTCTGCTCTTATCAGCACCTCTAGCAATCACCTGGGCTGTTTCAAAAAAAAAAAAAAAAAAAAAAAAAAAAAAAAGATTTGGTGAAGACAAGGGAGGTGTACCCGTAGTTCCTCTTCCGAGATCCAGTCCTCTCTTTCCTCATCCCAAACGTGTTTAACCCTGAGTACCCCTCTCTCTATCCAGGCTCTGCCAAAGTTGCCCACGCCTTCCCTGGCTGAGAACGGGACCCCCCGTCTGGTGCGCGGCTATTAGGTCATTGTCAAACAAGCATTGATTCGCCACCTCTCCCTTGGTGCTTGGTGGGTCCAACATTTTTGGGCATAGCTTCTTCCAAGCATGTAGGATACCCCTCCAAACCCTGGATTTGATCCTCCTATGCAGAAAACTACCTGGGTAGTCATCATACAACATTGCCATGCATCCCTTTTTTTTTTTTTTTTTTTTAAGCCCAGGTTATTGTAGAGACCGGACTCCGGACACACGGGGTTGCCGACACAGCTATTGGCTGTCCTGACACTCTCTTATTCTCCGTAAGACCACCTCCTTACCCATCCTCTCGGCAATTCTCCTAGCGCACCCCTATCCCTACTATCCTACCTCAGTATTACTACTCAGGACTATCACCATGGTGTTTCAGAGGGCGACTTGGACCAGACAGTAGTTCTAGGCACTGGGGCTAGGCTGGACCAAGCGCGAAGCCTTGAAAGCCCCTCCCAGCATAGTGACCATTCCTTGCATAAGATATACTCAGCCATTCTGATCCAGATCTTGGAGGGGTCTTCGAAGCATGCTGTTACAATCCATTTCGATAGCAGCGCCAGAGTTTCTAGCTCTCGTCTTTTTCTTTTCTTCACCCCTCCCGCCCCCCCTCCTTGGTTCGTTTCCCCTTTCCGGACTTCCGGTTCTCCGCTAATATGGTGCAATTCACAATTTTTAATTTTAGTTTTATTTTTGTCTTTCCCTGCCTGCTTCCGACGTCGTGCCAAGTGTGCAAATGTGCATGCACATCAGTTTCAATTGGGAGCAGTGGAAAACTCGAGATGGGTTATGATTATGGTTCGATATGATTGATTATGGTTCGAACTTCAAACTGAACTGTAGAGCGACAAGTTTTTTTTGATGATGTGATGTTCGATTGCTATGATATTGATATTGTAACAGTACTTGATTCTGAAAGCCATCCAATTACTCTTTTCAGGTTCTTCTGT
>BFEA01000147.1:1401645-1423200 GCA_003427395.1 Chara braunii | reverse complement strand
GTCTGATTGCACTGGTATCGGAGCTGGTACCCGCTGTTCCACGCGCCGTCGTGCGCAGGCGCCATAGCTGAAGTGACCGCCGGAGGAGGCAGTCCGCCATAGCGGACCTCRAGGTGGAAAAGGACGCCRCGCACCTGCAACAAGAAGACCACTACGARRRRAGAGAGAGAGTGAGAGAGAGAGAGACATGAGTGATACAAGATTGGTTACTCACCTGCTGCGCTGAAGATACCGCTACGGCGGAAGAGAGAGAGAGAAAGGGAGGACCGAGAAGGAAGGACTGAGGAGAGAGAAGAAGAAGTGTGGAAGGAGGAGATCGAAGAAGAAGACAGACATAGCCGGGGGTGTGTATAAAAAAAAAAAAAAAAAAAAAAAAGAGAGAGACAAAGAAAGTGAAGGAAGGGGGAAGTAGATGGCGAGGGTGACGAAGGTGAAGGTGCCGACAGCCATAGCCGAGGTGAGGAGTTGACCGGGCGTTGACCAGACCGTTGACCAGAGGGTTGACCGAGGGTTGACCAAGCGTTGACTAGGGGTGTTGACCAAGCGCTAACCGGGGTAGACCGCGTTGACTCGGCGTTGACCAAGGCGTTGACTGGAGCTGCTGTCCAAGATTTTGACCAAGCTGGAGTTGGTGATATCTCGTTGACCCTTCAGCCTATCCCCTTACCCTGTGGATGTGCACTTACCCCACGGTACTTGCTGAGTCTGTCTGTCTACTCTTTCTGCATTGAGTCTCTTCTGTCCTAGGTGCTAGGAATCTGTGGATGAAGGATAGGGCCTTGCTGCCAAACCTGCACGGGGTTAGTAGGACCAAAGCTCTACGCTGGCACTTGGAGACCTGGGCATGAGCGGCGAGCGCTCGTTAAACAACTCGTCTAGCCCAATGACCGGTACTGTCCGGCAGGTCTACTGAGTTCAGTGTAGAGGGTCTGAACTCCGGGCTGTAGGCTGAAACGAGGGCCGTCTTTAAGTATTGAGGCCTGGTTGAGCCACTCCCCTACCGGACCTAGTAAGGCTGATGATCTGTGTCTGATGACTCGACTGTCCCGAGGGATACGAACCCCTCCAAGGACTGGTACAGACCGGCGGGCTGCTCGGTGTGGCACAGTAGGCCGGAACGGCTGAGTTGCGGGCTGAAATCGCCAGAGGAACCAAGCTGATCGCGTCGTCCTGTCTGCGACGTTAAAGAATTCTTGCGGAGTTTGGGGGATCTCCTTAAATGCCTCCTGATCAGCTTTTGGTTCTGTAGTGACAGTCTTAGAGTAGTCTTGGGTTAGTAGTGGCCATAGTTGACAGGGTCTTATCCTGTGGTCCTTAGGAAGTCAGTCAGCCAGTTAGTGTGTCCGGGTAGGGCTACGTGATGAGGAGTGGGACCCTTGTCGTGCACCAACACCACGATGGACGACTACCCGATGTATGGGTTGCTGGTTGGGTTCTCCCTCTGGGGGACCCTCTGGCGTCTCCTCTTTCCTCTGGGATTTTGGCATATCCTTGCGTGTAGAGTAGGGCCCACTCGAGGTGGTACCGCCACCCAATCATACACGAAGGAGGAGGAGGAGAAGATGGTCGTCATCCTGCAGGAGAGGAAGGAGAAGAAGGAGGCCAAGAAGAAGGCCTTGAAAGAAGAACAGGCGGCCAAACTGAAGAAGATGGAGGAAGAAATGGCCAGGGAGAAGGAGAGGCTGATAAAGGAAGAAGAGGAGAAGCTGAAGGAGGTGGACGAAGACGAGGAGGGACCGCCACTGCAAAGGAGTGGGCAGCATAGCGGCCGCAGCGGTGATGAGTTGGAGAAGAAGATTTCGGAGTGGGTCGCCAACTTATCCCTGGGTGAGGAGGAAGAAGTTGCTATGTACATCCCCAAGGATGAGCAAGAAGCCGCCATGAAGAAATGGGAAGCAGAAGAAGATGTTCTGACGCGGCGGGCGATGGAGGATGAACAAAGGATGGAGTGGAAGCTCGCAGTGATGAGGGAGAAGAAGAGAAGAGTGGAGGCGGCGAATGCGGCAATGCAGGAACTGGAGGAGGTGAGGGCTTCCGTAACCACACAATTGATTTCGCAAGTGGATCTCCAACGTAAAGTGGAGATCATCGCCCAGAGCGTTGAGCGGTTAGCTAAAGTGCAAGAAAGGCACTTTGAGTTTAGTCGCAGCCAGGAGATATCTGTACGCTCGATGCAAATGGGCTTACGAGACTTTGCTCGCAAGTTAGTAGGCGCTGTGGGGTCCGAGGTGACTCACCGCCTCGAGAAGACTGAGCGTTCTTGTGTCGGCGCCATTGAGGGCGTCAAGGTGGCCGCCCCCAAGGAGGAGGAGGCTCGTCCTCGCAGGGAGCCGGTCAAAGTCAAATTCCCTGATTCCTATAGTGGGAAAAGGGAAGAGAACTTTGACAATTGGGAGGCCAATGTTAAGACTTATGTGCATCTGCAACAGGTATCCCCGGATCAGCAGGTCCTAATTGCGATCCACGCGCTTAGAGATGAGGCCGCCAGCTTTGCAAGGTCCCAAGTTCGCACTACCAACTGTAGTGACGACCCGGTAGCGTATTCCTTGTTCACGTCCCTCACTGAATTCTTGAAGTTGTTACGCGAGCGATTCGCTGTTGTTGCCCGTAGTGTCAAAGCCTCAGATAGGCTTCAGACAATACACTCGCGCCAATGGAAGAGTGCAAGGGCACTCAAGGGCACAATGGATGAGTTAGTGGCTGTTCCTGACCACAAGGTCACAGAGACCCAGTTGGTCAACCTCTTCTACCGGGCCATGCCCGAAGCGCTGCGTGGTCACTTCTTTGACAAGATTCAGGACCCTGCTATGACTTATGATATACTTAGCAGGGAAGTGGTCGCGTTCGAGGCGAAGTCTGCGTCGATTTCCACCTTCTGGCACAAAGATTTAGACAAAGGCAAAAAGTGGAAGGGCCGCACTATCTCAGGGCAGGTCAAGACTAAGGATAGCCTTGTGCTCACTTTAGATGAAGGTAGTGTGGATGAAATCCCCTACGATCAGATAGAATGGGGGTTAGAGGAGGAGCACAGCGGTGCGGGCCAAGGGAGATCCTATGCTGTTGTCGCGGCTGGAGGGAGGCCACAAGGAGGAAGAGGTCAGGGCCAAGGGGGCCGGGCCTCAGGGAGCCGGTTTCAGGGCGATCAGGGGGTTGGCGACAGAGGAGGAAACCGCCAAGCGAGAGGAAGGGGTCAAGGTCCCCCGCAAAACCGTCCTAGGAATAGGTCTCCCTATAGGGTAGGAGGATGGCACCCAGGGCTACCGCAGGGTAGGCCTTTGGAATCTTTGGGTCTGGACCAGGCTTTATGGCAACAACGATTGGACCGGGGCCAGTGCATTTTCTGCGGTGACCCGGGCCACATCATCAAATATTGTCCTAAGTATAGAGAGACCCGAACGACTGCCCAAGGGCCAAAAGGCAGCCGCCGGTAGGGGTAGCAACTGCCCCTACCATTAGGTCATGTGGGGAACATAGCGCTAGCCGGCAGGAGACTCCCACACCACATGTGCTTATGGCAGAGGTTGCAAGCCGGTGTCTAGATAGCTGTCCCGAATCTGCTTGTGTTAGAGTTTCGCTAGACAGCTCCCTCACAAGCGTGGCCGAAGAATTGAAAGAGAGGATGCCCGCCTGGGCCAAGATGAAGAAGGAGAATAAAGGGCAGCTGATTTTGTTAGATACAGAGATTTTTAGAAGTAGAATAGGGGCCCTAGTAGACTCAGGGGCCACTCGCAGCTATATTAGTAGGAAAGCGCTGCAGAAGTTGAGGCTGGGACTTAAAGTCCACAAGCTGACAGACCCCATAGTTAGTATCCTCGCGGACAATCGTACTACGATTGTAGAGGATTATGTAGAGGGAGTCCAGGCCTATTTCCGCCTAGAGAAAGATGGGAAAGTGGAGAAGGTTCTCCACTCCCTGACTCTCCTCGTAGAGGACACCCTCCCATTTGACATTGTCCTGGGAATGGATTGGGGAGAGGCAGCCGGGGCCACGCTCCATTTGAAGGAGCACGAGTGTAGGCTCCCTAATTCGTCAGGCGAGGCCAAGACTGCCCGCCTGTTCCATGTATCGGGGGTAGAGAATCCCTTGGCGCACTGCTGCCTCAGTGCCCCCGCGTTCGCCAGACTAGTGAAGAAGGAGTGATTGGAGGAACAGGTCTTTGTTGCCTATGTTAGGCCAGTGACTGAGCCTACGGAGGAGAAGCCGATGGACCCCACGATTGCCAAGCTGCTGGAAGAGTTTAAGGATTTGACTGAGCCGCCAATAGGCACGGTGCCGCGGCCCATCCAGCACCGTATTGAGATAGAGCCTGGCAGTAGAACTCCTAAGGGTGCGGTGTATAGGATGTCCCCGCGGGAGTTAGAGGAGCTGCGGAAACAGTTGGACGAGCTCCTTGAAAAGGGGTGGATTAGGCCCAGTTCGTCTCCTTTTGGAGCCCCTGTTCTCTTTGTACCTAAGAAAGAGGGAGAGCTAAGGATGTGCATAGACTATAGGGGTCTGAATGCTATTACAGTAAAGAATGCTGAGCCACTGCCTAGGATCGACGATCTCTTAGATTGAGTGCAGGGGGCTAAGTATTTCTCTAAGATAGACTTAAAGTCCGGATATCATCAGATAGAGGTACACCCTGATGATCAGTATAAGACAGCCTTCCAGACTAGGTACGGGCATTATGAATTTATAGTGATGCCATTTGGACTAACCAATGCGCCAACAACTTTTCAGTGGTGTATGAATGATTTGTTTAGGCCGTGGTTAGACAAATTTGTTGTAGTTTATCTAGATGACATCCTAGTGTTTAGCCGGACCCTCGAAGAGCATGAAGGTCATCTCAGGCAAGTCTTGGAGAAGCTGAGAGAAGCTAACTTCAAGATCAATGCAAAGAAGTGCGATTGGGCGAAGACCCGAGTTTTGTATTTAGGCCACGTCTTAGACGGAGATGGCGTTAAGCCAGAGGATAACAAGATCGCAGCGATTAGAGATTGGCCCACGCCACGTACGTTGACAGAGTTGCGCTCGTTCCTGGGCTTAGCGAATTACTACAAGAAGTTCGTAAGGAACCTATCCACCACCGTTGCGCCCCTTCGCAGATTGCTGAGAAAAGAGACAATCTGGAGGTGGGACAAGGACTGCACGTCCGCCATGAAGAACCTAAAGCAGGCGTTGATATAGTATCCGGTCCTTAAGGTCGCCGATCCGTCCTTGCCTTTGGTTGTTACTACGGATGCTAGCCAGTACGGCATAGGCGCAGTGTTACAGCAAGACGATGGCAATGGCTATAGACCCGTAGAGTTTATGTCCGCTAGGATGCCTTCATAGAAGGTTGCGACATCTACCTATGAGAGGGAACTCTACGCTCTCAGGCAAGCATTAGACCGCTGGAAGCACTACTTGCTTGGGAGGCACTTCAAAGTCTATTCGGACCATGAAACGTTACGGTGGTTAAAGACCCAGGCCAAGATGACACCTAAGCTTACTAGGTGGGCCGCAGAGATAGATCAGTACGACTTCGAGCTCAAGCCTGTCAAAGGGAAGTATAACGTAGTCGCGGATGCTCTGAGTAGAAGAGCTGATTACTTTGGGGCAATAGTACATTACCTCGATACAGGAAAGAATCTGCAGCAGAAGGTTAGAGAAGCCTACGCGCAGGACCCTATCTATAGTGAACTCCTTACGCGAGTCAAGGGGGCCCCAGAGACTGAGCCGAACTACCGCACTACTGGAGGGTTACTCTTCGAGAAGACTAATGTCTTTGACCGGTTGTGCATCCCCAATAGCGAAGAGATCCGTAGTCTGATTATGGGAGAATGTCACGACACAGAGGGTCATTTCGGTTGGCAAAAGACTTTGGCCAATCTGATACGCGCGTATACTTGGCCAGGGATGAAGAATGACTGCGTAGAGTATGTTCGCAGTTGCAAAGTCTGCCAGCGTAATAAGAGTTCTACGCACGCCCCGCTAGGTCTTCTCAGACCCTTGCCCATTCCGGATCAGCCGGGAGACTCAGTGTCAATAGATTTCATGGACACTCAAGTCAAGAGCAGGCATGGCAAGAGCCAAGTCATGGTCATAGTTGACCGCTTTAGCAAGTACGCAGTTTTTGTTCCTTTGCCTTCTGAGGCGCGTACTGATTTAGTCATACAGAGGTTCTTTGACTGTTGGATTAGTGAAAATGGAATCCCGCTGTCTATAGTTAGCGATAGAGATAGTCGCTTTACTAGCCAGAACTGGCAAGAACTCATGGGAGTATACGGATCTAAGTTGTTGATGTCGTCCGRCCGCCATCCRGAGACTAACGGTCAGACAGAGCAAATGAACAAGATCCTRCAGCAAGTTCTGCGCATGTATATTAGGCCAGATCAGATTAACTGGGATGAGATGTTGCCTAAAGTAGCTAGTRCRTACAATAACAGCGTGCATCTAGCCACCTGCCGCACTCCCAACGAACTGCACAAATCCTTTAGACCGCGCAGACCGTTTGAGGGACTCAACCGGGATCAGATTCAGAGATTGCCGCCGGGGACCCGGAAGTTCGCTGTACAGCACAAGAAAGAACTAGCTATTGTTGTAGAAAACCTCAGGAAAGCCCAGCATAGGATGATAGAACAAGCAAACAAACATCGTCGCCCTTCACAGTTCCAAGTAGGCGACTTAGTCTGGGTTAATTCCAAAGAGTTTGCGCCTGAGGAGAACATCTCGCAGAAGTTACTGCCCACATATAGAGGACCGTGGCCTGTTCTAGAGGTCAAGGGCGGCGAAGATGGACCGTCCTATACCATAGGGCTACCAGCACACCTCCACACTTACCCAGTTTTCCATGCGTCAAAGTTGTTACCTTGTCAAACAAGTGATCAGTTTCCATCCCGTAGATCGATGATCCCACCTGATATGGATGGAAGATATGACCTAGATGGTATAGTGGCTGAGTATGTCTTCAGAACTGGAGGTAGAGGTCATCCGCAGAAACAATACAAGGTTCATCTAAGCTATCAGGAACCGGAAGACGACCGCTGGTTTACAAGATCTGAACTTCTAGAGACAGCTCCCGATATAGTCCGGGCCTATGAGAGACAACAGAAGGGTAAAGGTCCTGCCTTGGATTGAATTTTTCTCGGAGGACCTCGAATTTAGGCCGGCGGGAGTGAAACGGTAATCACCAATTCGCAGTAGCGAATGCAGATCCCAGGGCTCGATCCCTAGTTCCCTRKYTTACCTRTGTACAGTATTGATGTCAACCCGTAGACTTGAACCCGCGACCTGTAGGATCGCCAGTGGTAAGCAGGGTTTCGTAGGTCACAGCTTAGAAGGGAATCGAACTGTAGACCTGTAGGGTAGGAGTCTAGACAGTTCCAAAGTCGTAGCTGTAGGATGCCTGAAGAGTCAAGGTCGTAGCTGCTACTTACCTGAAAGGGCAAAGTCGTAGCTGCTACAGTACCGAAAGGCCAAGTTCTAGACTTCTAGAAGTGGCCTTTCGGAGTTGGCCTGTGTTCAGCAGAGGCAAGTGGTCAAGTGGTGGTAGTCCACCTAGCCCAGTCAGCAGTCCCAGTTAGTCAGTCCGGTCCTGTTCAGCAAGTACCGTCTGGGACTGTGTGCACATCGTGGGCCAAGGGATACAGGGCAGACCAACGCAGCGCAGAAGTATAAATCAAGAGGCTGCGTCCAGCCATTCATTCATTCCTGCGGATGCCATGCGGAAGCGCTGCCTCAGCAGCTTGTGCGAGGAGGTCTGCAGTGTGCCCGAGGACGAAGTGGGCAGAGAAGTGGAGTGTAGCGATAGGGTAGTGGCAGCTAGCGCTGCCATAGCCATAGTCTAGTGTGTGTGTGTTGTGTATGGACACTGAGTGTCGCGTGTGGGACATCCAGGGTGATCTCGAGTGTGAACAGTGAGTTGTATGGGCGCACAGTCGCCATAGCCAGTTGGAAGAGAAYTCGTATCTGGTTACGATATCTTTGAGTACTGTGTGGGCGCATGTCGCCAGTTTGCTGTATCGCTGTTTGCAAGCTTGATGAAGTGTGAAGAAGTCTACAAACTGGATAGGACCGGTTCGGGTGTGGACTGTGGAAGCATGGCATCCAATTCTTGCAGTTGCAGTTGCGGTTGCGGCATCAAATGGCATACAGTGTAGACAGACGTCACAAGCTACGTGGCTCCTGTGTGTGAGTGTGTTTGAGATGTGTGTGCACTAAGGCGCACAAAGGTACAATACATCAATGGGAGAATCGAATTGGTAAGCAATACATCGATGGGAGAATTGGTGGAAACCGCCCACACAAAAACCCTTTTGTTTTTTTCTCACCCAAACTTTTCCCGTTTGGCAAGAAGGGCCTACCAGAAAATGAATCTGGAGCAAATACAATGCCAGGTTCGAAATCCAGTAGGAAGAGGCCAAGCAGTCCCGACCCAATCTTGGCTGCCATCCGACGGCCCTGTATTGAACGTGGGCCCTTCTTGCCAAACGGGAAAAGATTGGGCACGGAAAACCAAAAGGATTTTCGCTTGGGCTTTATCTACCAATTTTCTCTACATCAATACTTGTACCCGCAGAGCTCCAACAAACCGTGTCAGCCCACATCTTGTAAAAAAAAAGAAGAAAAAAAAAAGAAAAGAGTTAGACACAGGGGCAGGAGTGATGTGGCAAAGCAGCAGAGCACACATCACTTCAAAGGCCGACAAAGCTTGTAGGCGTGGGACAGACGCATCCAGTAGTGGAAGGTAGGGAATTCTAAACCAGACTCTATGAACAGCATCTCCTCTTCAAGTGCAGTTCGCGGACTCGGTGTTGGACAGATGTATCCGGCA
Source organism: Chara braunii (assembly GCA_003427395.1). Lineage (NCBI taxonomy): Eukaryota > Viridiplantae > Streptophyta > Charophyceae > Charales > Characeae > Chara > Chara braunii. Next base: position 1,414,402 of record BFEA01000147.1, on the reverse strand, counting down.
ATTGAAGGTCGGGGATAAATATGTCAAACCATAAGAGCAGCATCTACGCTTCAATCCCTGTTTGCAGACGGACCATAAGGCGGGAGGGCAGACAACACACAAGGCAGGAAAACGACAACGACCAGAAACAAGAAAGTTCAGGAAGCTGATCCCTTGATAATCTGTGGAATGCCGGTACTTGATGCTTTGGGTCATGAACGCTTCGACCCTTGTTGAAAGCAGACTGTCCACAAGCGGAACACAGCAGCAGGCAACAACTCACTCAACAAAGCACCAGGCAATGCTGCCGGCCAACGCCGCGCAACCCGACTGCACAACACCTTAACTAACTGATGAGTGACAGTGCAAGCACAGCACAAGGCAACACCAAATTACCAGCAAACAAGCCAAACTACATGATGGCACACAAGCAAAGAGCGCGGAAGGCAAGGCATGCAGATGGGAAGCAAGTCAGCAGCACAGCGAAGCACATGACAACACCACACTGTGAACACAGCACCTGCAAAGAATGACACGTGAAGCAAGTGGGATGGGTAGTAAGGCAGCAGTGGAGCGCAGACAAGGAAGTCTGCACATCCAACACAGAGCAAAGCAGAACACATCACCTATTCAAATCACTCGTCAACTCCGCAGACTGTTGGTTGCCACCACCTGCTGAGTCAGGGAGTCACTCCGGGGAACGTCTGTCACTGCCCATAGACCATGTGCACCACACAGATATCATTTTTGAACAGAGCGGTCCCCATAGTAGTGTTGCAGGCATTCCAAACACCCAACCACTGTCTGTTTAGCACTTCATAAAGGTGCTCACAGTGACACAAAGAAAGTAAGAAAAAACAAGGGAAAACAGACAGACAAAGTACAACGAGAATACATAAAACTGATTGTGTTTGTGTGTGTGTTTTATATGAGAACAGGACGCTACCGCGATGTTAATTGCGCCGAGCTGCGCTTGAAAGTGCAACCAAAAGTCATACCATCAGAAGGCTGAGTGATCCACATCGTATGGAGAAGGCTCATATGCAAGAAAGATGAGTAATAGCGAACTTCAGCAATCGAACAGCATCATACATATGAGTCCAGAGAGTCGTGACCTCGAACCAACAGCAGAATTGCATCACGAGATTCACCAAATAAGAACACACCAAGAGTTCATAATTGACAATGCTGAAATAGTCCCATCATCATCAACGTAGAACCAGAGTTGATATCCTATCTGGCGCTCGGCACCCAGACTACATGTGGCAGATCCTATCTAGCCTATACTACAATGCCGAAGTTGACGACAACAGCTCTCCCGAAGTACGAGCATACAGCGACCAATGTCGCACGCTTCCAGCACCAGGTATGTCTCTTGCCTTACTCACAACCTTGTTCCCCAACACACAGATGCCACTAGCACCCAAGGACCACCCTGCGCCACACCCAGCTTACAGCAGCGCAGCTCGGCTATGGTTGCCTGCTCTTTCCCTGCTCGCCCGTGAGCGCGTAGGCGCCAGCCAGCAATTAGCGCAGCAGCAGCATGCAGCCAGCACCGGAATGCCGAATGCGGAGGCAGGCCCTTTGCTATATCGAAGTGGCCTGCCTGCGTCCAGTCCCAGGAAGCTTCCAGTAGGCCCCGGTAGCCTGAGGCCCTGCACGAACGAGAACAGGCCTTGGGCCTGAGGTGGTTGCATGCGCCCAGCTGCCTTTGGCCTGTGTTCGGCCCAGTACCCATATCCAGCCCAGGGCCTGCTTTCCATACATTCACACAGGCGGCCCAGGGCCTGGGTTCTCTCAACCAACTGGCGCTGCGCAACTGCCTGAATTTCCTTGAGTTGTGTGGTGACCAAAACATGGCCCTGAGGGCCTCGTCGAGCCTGCCTTCACTTAGGGCGGCCGACTTGCTTCAGAATGGGACCATAAGGGGCTCATAGAGGCATTGGCCTCGCATTCCCTCCTCCTTAGCTTCAACAGTCCTCTGAGAAGCTCAGTCTTCAATCATTGGGCGCTTTCCCTTCTGCAGAGATCTCTCGTAATGGGCTACAACTTGAGGAGTGGTCTACATGAGTTCCTCCCCTGGTGAACCAGCGGTCCTCCTTCGGATCAGTGTGATGCCGGAACCGAACGCGGTACTGCAGCTTCAGTTTCGGAGGACGTCCCCTGCCTGTTGGTCTTGCCACTGGCGTCTCCTGTGGTCCACGATATCATCGATATCCACCTCTCCGTCCATGGTTGGGGGCAGCATTGAGCGGCGAGATGGAAACTGATCTGTTTCTTTGAACGGTGCAAGCTTGGAGGCGTGAAAGACAGGGTACGTATGAAGATGACCACGGATCCGGACTACGTAAGAAGGTCCATCCGGATCAGTCCCGACAATATCTAAGACTTCCCATGGTCCAAAGTACTGTGGCATGAGCTTGCGGGAAATCCCGTGCTCCTGTCCCAGTTCAGAGGACTTAACCCAGACTTTGTCCCCAACCTGAAATGAAGACTCACGGCGGTGTTTGTTTGCAGATTCTATCATAGCCGCCTGTGCCTTTTGCATCTGTTCTACACCCTGCTGCATCTTCTGTTCATAACGGTAAGCAAATTCCAAAATACCTGGTGCAGCAGGTGACTGATTCTCAGAAGGAGAAAATCTAAGGGTTGTCTAGGCTTGAAAGTCAATTGCAAACTGTTTGGGCTCACCCCGGTGGCGCTGTGTACCGCATTGTTGTACAAACTGGCGATGAGAGCAAGCTTCTCATCCCAGTCCACATGGTTGGGCTTGATGTAATGCCTCAACAGATGTTGTACAGCGCGGCTCAGTTGCTCGGCCTGGCCGTTGGCCTCTGGGTGATTCCCATAAGTCATTTGCAACTGGGTTCCCTACTCTGCAGCAACGGCCTTCCACAGTTCGCTGGTAAATCGGACATCCCTGTCACTAATAATAGACTTCGGTAAACCAAAGTCTCTAACCCAGTTCTCTTTGAACATTTGGATCACATACTCCGTCCTTGTTGTTTCCGGCATTGCTACTAACCTAGCATACTTACTAAATCTATCCACGATAACGAAGATGTGTCTCATCCCACTCTTGTTGGTGACCAGCGTATCCATGAAGTCCATGGACAAACTCTCAGCAGGCCTTTCCGAAATCGGAAGGGGCTTTAGGATCCCAAGAGGAGCCTTGTCCCTCTGACATACTTGACAAGTCTCCACGTAAAGCTGGGCATCTCGCATCATCGTGGGCCACCAGAACCGCTGCAGCAGATTGGCTGCGGTCTTCTTGTACCCAAAATGGTCGGTGGCATCATGGCGCTCTCCTAAAAACAAACTACGCAAAGACTCGCTCTTCGAGACACAAAAACGTTTATTCCTAGCCTTCTAGAGGAACAGCAAGCCGTTGACCAACTCAAACTCGGCAGAAGTCACTTTGTCCTTCGCTTCGAGTCTGCGAATGATCTCGGACATGAATGGATCCTCATGATAGGATTCCACCATGGACTGAGTAACATTGTCCGCAAGCCCAAACTCAGTGATCAACGCACCAGAGAAATCTGGTCTACGCGACAAGGCATCAGCAACCTTGTTGTACTCGCCCTTGATGTATTGAGGCTCGAAGTCATACTGCTCTATGACTTCGATCCAACGCTTCAGATCGTCGGAGAGCACCGGTTGAGTTCTCATCCATCTCATTGTCTGATGATCAGTCCTGAGGATGAAGAACCTCCCAAGGAGATAATGCCTCCAATGGGTCAGAGCCTTGTAAACCGCATAGAGTTCCTTCTCATAGGTGGACTTGGCCAACTTCTGAGAGGGCATCTTTTTGGACATGTACTCTACTGGCCTCAACTTTTTCCCCTCCTGTTGTGCAAGTACGGCGCCTATGCCATATTGGCTAGCATCCGTAGTCACTATAAATGGCTTATCAGGATCAGGAAGTTTCAAGACTTCATAATGCGTCAACGCATGCTTCAAATGTTGAAAGCAGCCTCGCATCTCTCAGTCCACTCCCATGGGGTGTCAAGGCGGGTCAGATCAGTCAAAGAGGTGGCAACTATGCTATTGTTTTCCACGAAATTGCGATAGTAGCCGGTCATCCCTAAGAAAGATCTCATCTCAGTCACAGACTGAGGACGCAGCCAGTCCCGAATGCTGGCCACCTTCGCGTCATCGGGCTTTAACCCTTCCGCGGAAATCTCATGACCCAAGTACAAGACGGGTGCGGCCAAACTCGCACTTCTCACCGTTGATCTTGAACTTGTGTTGTCGCAGGAGACTAAGGACTTTGTTCAAGTGTGCAACGTGCTCCTCGACAATCTTACTAAAAACAAGTATGTCATCGAGGTACACGATGACAAACTTATCCAAGTAGTCATGGAAAATCCGATGCATAGCGTGCTGAAAGGTGCCAGGAGCATTGCAAAGGCCGAAAGGCATCACCACAAACTCGTACAAACCGTACACGGTCTGAAATGCGGTTTTGTGTTGATCCTCGGGCCGGATTGCAATCTGATGGTACCCGGACTTCAGATCTATCTTACTGAAGTACCGACACCCTTGCTCTCTATCTAACAAATCGTCGATGCGGGGTAGGGGCTCTCTATTCTTCACAGTGATGGCATTGAGGGCCCTTTAATCAATGCACATCCTAAGTGTACCCTCCTTGTTCTTAGGTACGAATAGTACTGGAGATCCATAAGGAGAGACACTCGGCCGGATCCAACCCTTCTCTATGAGTTCCTTGAGCTGTCGGCGAAGCTCATCAAGCTCGCCTGAAGACATCCGGTAGATCCTACCCTTCGGGATGCTAGACCCAGGGATAATCTCTATCGCGTGGACGACCTCCTTCTCGACAACCCCTGTTGGCTCTTCAAATAGATCAGGGTACTTGGCAACTACTCCCTCTATCTCCGGCGGTATTTTCATCGACTCGCGTGCAGCAGAGACATAAACTAGATACATACCCTCCTCCTGATTTTGCTTATAATAATTGTAGAACGCGGCTGCACACATGCACCCATGGGACTCAATCAGACTACTAGCTTTGAACTTGTGCAATCTGGCGGTCCCTCCACCTGGCAAAGTGTGTTTGACCACTTTTCGGTCCCAGTCAAACTGGGGCTGTGCCACAGAGAGGTAGTACATACCTAACAACATGTCCATGGGGAGTTCATCGCTAACTAGGAACGAGACATGATGTCTCAATTCCCCTCCCGTGTACGGGAAACAACACTCCCCATCTTGGAGGTAGTCATTGACTACCATGCGCTGTTTGTTGGCACAGGTCGACTCCACAGGTCGACTCAGGCGCTGCGCTTGCCCATGTAAGTGCAACCTCTCAACGCACGCGTGACTAATGAAGTTCCTGGTCGAGCAAGTGTTATAATAGGCTCTGGCCTTGCGGCCGCCAATGACAACCTCGCTGACGAACATTTCACCCTTACGGGCTTTGACTAGGGCCGTCCAAGAAGCTAGTGGGTCTGATCTAGACCACTCCTCCTCTAGCTCCTCTAAGGACTCAAACACATTCATCGAACAGAGGCTCGATAGGTCTGAACGTGTTTGCGGGACGACGCCGGAGTCAGTAGCTTGGGCCATCTCTCGAGATGGTGAGGGTGTCTCCACCACCTCGACCCTAGTAGGAAGAGCTATTATTCCTACTGGCCCGACGTGTTTGCCTGAAGTGCTGGCCACATTGCTACCAACGGGATGGGAGGATCCTACCGCCTGCCCCATCGTAGGTGGGATCTTGTCGGTCACCTTCTTGTTACGGCACTTGAATTGGTTATGGTCATATTGGCCACAACGAATACAAGCTTGCCGGGTGTACCGGTCTCTCCACACATCCTCAGTGAGACCCGCTTTCTCCCATGGAGGAGCATTGGGGTCAACTTGACTCCTAGACTGGCAACCTCCACGTCGTCTACCGGTCGCCTTACCTTTCTGTGTTACAACAGCGACTACTCCACCCCCTGAAGCTTCTACGCTGCCTGCCTCTGCACCTACTCCTTCCTGGAAGTTGTCGTCTAACTCGATGGTAGAACCATCGTTATCGAGAAACATAATGCGCCCCTTCGCCTTTTAGTTAGAAGGCAGTGTCTTCCTCCTTCCGTCTGTAGTGGGTGCCTATCCATGCCCTATCTTCGCCTCAAGGTCTAGGGCCTTCTTGCTAAACGAAGGAAAGTTGTGCATATTGATGTTGGCCTCACCTGCCAATTGGTTCCTGAGAGGCAAAGAAAAGCATCTCAGGTAGGAGGTGAGTAGTACCTGGGGGTCATAGCGCACCCCTGGGACACAAATTAGACGCTCAACAGCGTCGGTGACTTCCCTTACTGACTTGAACTGCCGCGTGTGCAGTGTCAAGATCGCGTCAGTGGCCCTTTGGGGCTCCTGAGGATCATGCCACCTTTCCTCCACCAGCTTAAGGAAGTCATCCAATTTCTGGGTGACCGCCCAAGCGCGGAAGTCATGACCATACCCCTGGAGCTGCACTAAACCACTCAACCATCTTGCTGCACTACCCTCTAGGTAGGAGGCAGCCACAAGCACTTCTTCGTGCGGCAAGGTAAGTTTACACCTAACATAGACCGGCACTGCCCTCAACCACGTGTCGAGGTCTTCACCTCTCTTATCCCCTGTGAAGGGTTTCGGAGCGGCGATGGTCGTCTTTGGCACCCACTGTGTTTGTCCCGCCCAAGCGCGGAAGTCGTGACCATACCCCTGGAGCTGCACTAAACCACTCAACCATCTTGCTGCACTACCCTCTAGGTAGGAGGCAGCCACAAGCACTTCTTCGTGCGGCAACGTAAGTTTACACCTAACATAGACCGGCACTGCCCTCAACCACGTGTCGAGGTCTTCACCTCTCTTATCCCCTGTGAAGGGTTTCGAAGCGGCGATGGTCGTCTTTGGCACCCTCTGTGTTTGTCCCGGTCCCTGCATCACTCCGGGCTGTGGACCCTGTGACACAGGTTGCTGTGCTAGCTGTTGGGGCTGTGTACCCTGCGGCTGTACAGACTGCGAGACAGCAGGCTGCGTGGTAACCGCAATCTGCAACGGAGATTGGGTGACCACTGTCTGTACCGAAACCTGCAAACTAGATCCTGCTATGATCCCTCCTGATAGCGGCATGCCCAGGGAAACGATCACAACCGATGATGGGACTACATATGGGGATACCCCAGTCACCGGTGGGACAAAAAGTGGAGGCTGTACAATGGGCCAGGCACCAGGCCCGAACATTGGCGACATAGCCTGCGCTTGCCCAACCAACAGGGTCAGACTTTGCTGGATGTCCTGAAGGATGGTTGTCTGATGGTCCTGCATCTCAACTACATTTAGCAGGACGGACCGTACGATCCTCACCTCATAAGTCACGAGCGTCAGGTCCATCTCCTCTAACTCACTAACGTCCGCTTGTCTCCATTGCATCCTGGCTCTTCTTCTAATCATTCTTTCTTTCTCCGCTTTTATATCTCCTAACGCCTTCTGTAGTTGTGCCTCCTGCAATGCTGCTTGTTGTATGGCAATCTCATCGGACGTCAACACCAGTGGCTGGCTTGCCATTATGCCAGCGGACTGACTCTGGGTCTGCGCGACCGTTGACCCGACAGAACCTGAACTACCGGCCTGAGTAGTCTGCTGCGCAGAAGTGGCCATGGCTTCCGAAGCTGCGGCCTCACTCACAAGTGCCCTGCTAGCCTCTGATGCTCTGGCCCTCCTCTACTGCTGCTGCCTCTCCCTAAGCTGGCGGAACAGATATTTGTCGCCCTCTGGTCCTAATGCCAAGTGGGCAATTGGGCGTCTAGTCGATCGCAAGATCCTCCGGTCGTCCTCTCCAGTGTCCTCCTCGTTGCTCATAAGCTACAGCCCTGTACACAATCTGCACTAGTGCACTCTAAATGCCTACCGCAGCGTAGTGCACAGACCAATTAACTGGTGGCTATTTCGGAGACTTTACATTCGGGCCCAACAGGTAAGTCAGATTCCTACAAATAAAACTATTTTTGGTTTGACTAGTCCACAAACAGAAGCACCATGAACAAGAAACAGTTCTAACTAATGTTGTCTGTCAGATGTCAATGGCTGTACACCTAACTAATCAAAACATAAAAATAGAATCATTTGTGTGGATAGGACAGCATGGAATTTTCTCGAACTTATCACCTGAAATCTACCACTCCCTTAGTTCCCCTGAGTATCACTTGACGTTAGCGTCCCTGAGCAATCTGGAGAGCGTCGCGTGTCTAAAGGTGTGTGTTCGGCCCGCCCCTGTGCCCCGAGTATCTGCTGAGCTGGCCAGCCCTGCACTGGATTATCCTTGCGTGCAGCGAGCCTTACAACCATTGGCTGATACAGAGGCAATTTAACGTCCGCCCCCAAGTGACTACGTCGCAGTCGGACGACGATTACAGCCAGTGGTTCCCCTTCCGATGCTTATTTAAAGGCGTCCGGTCTCGTCTCCCTTAAGGGCTGGCCTGCCCTTCAGTACCTATCTAACAGCGCAGCAAGCCAAACAAAGGACAAGCAGCAAAGCATGTGTGCTCTACTCCCGGTGGGTTGGCATGGTGACCGTGACCCAGTGCTTCGTCCGGGCCCTTCAGAAAGCTCCGCCCATCTTCTCCCAGATGCTCCACGTGAACATTGCCGACTCTCAAGGTTGAGCGCACTCGACACCTCACAATGAGAGGACTCTTAAGAAGGAACACAACCTCACGGTAAGAAGTGTCGAAGAGGGTAGATAAGGTTAAGAGCAACGTACCTCAAATAGCTGCCCCCAACCACAGAGATAATCTCACCAGATGACCAAATGGCGATTGCGATGACCAGTCACTGCATCGACACAACCAGCATTACCTCGTCGTTCCACCTCAGCATCAATCGCACATTAGATAGTTCTCATCACACTGTCCAGACCACATTACCCCACGTAGCCTTCCTGGCGATCCCCTCACCTCCTGGGTCGCCAACCACTCGTCTCCGCCCTCCTCACTACACACCACTTACGACCAAACCCGCCAAGCAGACCGCATGTATGTATCGTACCAGGCAGAAGACAAGCGCCAAATGAGCGCAATCGTACCACAATTCCGATACCAAATTGCAAGAAAGATGAGCAATAGCGAACTTCAGCAATCCTTTTCCGTGAGCGCGTAGGCGCCAGCCAGCAATTAGCGCAGCAGCAGCGCTTGCACAGCATGCATCCAGCACCCGAATGCCGAATGCGGAGGCAGACCCTTTGCTATATCGAAGTGGCCTGCCTGCGTCCAGTCCCAGGAAGCTTCCAGTAGTCCCCGGTAGCTTGAGGCCCATCACGAACGAGAACAGGCCTTCGGCCTGAGATGGTTGCATGCGCCCAACTGCCTTTGGCCTGTGTTCGGCCCAGTACCCATATCCAGCTCAGGGCCTGCTTTCCATACATTCACACAGGCGGCCTAGGGCCTGGGTTCTCTCAACCAACTGGCAATGCGCAACTGCGTGAATTTCCTTGAGTTGCGTGGTGACCAAAACAGGGCCCTGAGGGCCTCGTCGAGCTTGCCTTCACTTGGGGCGGCCGACTTGCTTCAGAATGGGACCATAAGGGGCTCATAGAGGCATTGGCCTCGCACATACACCCGAAACACAAAAGCAACAGATGTGCATACATCGACCTCTATCTTTCACAATCCTACCAACACCACAGGACTATGGCCCGAAGGCATTAGGCCACAAGACCACAAAAGGAAAGCAAAAGACAATCACAACTAGTCGCAGCTCAAGGCAGCAAGCCGAAAAAAATGACATAAGACAATCGACAAGGCATAGAACAACGTGCAGCAGTGAAAGGATGGAGGGTAAGGGGGAGGCGGGTGGGCAGGCAAACAACACAAAACACCAAAGCACACTAGGTGAAAGGCATGGGGTAGACGGATGGGCAAGCAAACAGCGTAAGGCAACGAGGGAAACAACAGCAAGACAAACGACGACAGTGCAAAAACAACACCGGAAAAAAATACAAGTATAAATAAAGGAAAGACTGAAAAAAATAAGCAGAGATGATAAAAGATTGTTTCGTCAGACTTGCACCGACTCATCAGGAGGCTGAACCCTCGACAATCTGCGGAACCTCCATATTTGATGGTTTGGGTCATGAACCCTTTGACCCTTGTTGAAGGCAGACTGTTGCCAAGCGGAACATAGCAGCGGGCAACAACCCTGTGGAGCGCCAGGCAACACAGTAGAGGCAACACGGCTGCACAACGCCAAAAAAGGACTGCAAGGAACGACATGGCACGCAGGACATGCAGCACAGCAACCGTGTAGTGAAGCACACGGCAACATAAACACGGCAACCACACTGCAAGCGATGACAGGGCAAGCAGACTAGCAATTCGGCAACCGTGGAGCAAAGCACAAGGCACCGGCAACAAGGCAACCAACCAATAAGGCCTGCAAGCAGCAAACACGGAAGGCACGGCCAGTGGAAGGGCAGCAAGGCAGCGGAGCAGCGAAGCGCAAGGCAACACCAACAACACGGCCACACCACACATCGAACACATCAACCTACAAGGAACAACATGCGAAGCAAGCGGGACAGGCAGCAGGGCAGTGGCAGAGCGCAGACGAGGCCATTCACACATCCAACACGAAGCACAAAAGCACATGACCTACTCACATCACGATGAACCCCGCAGAATGTTGGTTCCCAAACTTCCCACCACCCACTGAGCCAGGGAGTCACTCCGACGAGCATCCGTCATCACCTACAGGCAACACAAACATCCCGAACCGAGCGGCCTCCATAAGAGTGCAGTAGGCACTCCAAACGAGGAACCATCGACTGTTTGGCACTACTTAAAGGTGCTCAGTTGGGCACACAAAAAAAACTTAGAAAAAATCAGAGGGAGGACAAACAACAAAAGAAAGACTGACAAACAAAAAAACTGATTGTGTGTGTGTGTGTGTGTGTGTGTGTGTGTGTGTGTGTGTGGGTGGGTGTGCGTGTGTTTTGGACAAACAATGCACTACTGCGACGCTAATCGCCGCGAGCTGTGTTTGAAAGTGCAATCAAAAGTCATACCATCAGGAGGCTGAGTGATCTGCATCGTATGGAAAAGGCACATACATCCCAAACACGAAAGCAACAGTACATGTGCGTACATCGACCTCTATCTTTCACCAATCCTACCAAGACCAAAGGAGCATGGCCCGAGGACACTAGGCCACAATACCATAAAAAGAAAGCAAAAGACAATAACCACTAGCAACAGCGCATAGCACTGAACCGAAAAAATTGACACAAGATGATCACCAAGGCACACGATAGCATCGAGCAACACTGCATAGCAAAAGGCATAGCAAAAGGCAGAGGCTGGGTGTGTGGCCGGACAACACACAAGCAAACAAAACAAGCAAACCAGGAAAAAAAAAGTCCCGAAAACGAGCAACACTGACGAAAATAAAAATGATGATAGATTGTTTTGCCGGAGTTGCACCAACTCATCAGGAGGCTGAACCCTCGACAATCTGCGGAATTCCACGGCACACAGGACAAGCAGTGCGGCAACCACGCGGTGAAGCACAAGGCAACACCAACAAGGCAACCACACAGCAGGGGACGACAAGGCTAGTGGTCGAGCAGCACGACAACCATGCTTCACTGCGTGGTATTAGTTCGGTTGAATTGTCTGTGTTGCCTTGTGCTCCACTGCATACCACGCAGTGAAGCACAAGACAACACCAACAAGGCAACCACACAGCAGGGGACAACAAGGCTAGTGGTCAAGCGGCACGACAACCATGCAGTGGAGCACAAGGAAACACCGACAAGGCAACCAAACTACAAGGTGTGGACACGGAAGGCATGACCAGCGGATGAGCAGCAAGGCAGCGGAGCAGCAAAGCGCAAGCCAACACCAGGAACACGGTCACACCACAAAGCGAACACAGCAATTTGCAGAGAACCACATGCGAAGCAAGCAGGAGATGCAGCAAGGCAGTGGCAGAAGGTAGGCGAGGCAGTCCACATGTCCAACACGGAGCAAAGCGGCACATCACCTACTCACATCACGATTGAACACCGCAGACTGTTGGTTCCCACCACCCACTGAGCCAGGGAGTCACTCCGACGAGCATCTGTCATCATCACCCACAGGCAACACAGACATCCCGAACTGAGTGCCCCCTCTAAGAGTGCAGTAGGCACTCCAAACGCGGAACCACCGACTGTTTGGCACTCCTTAAGGGTGCTCAGTTGGGAACACAACAGAAAAAAAATCAGAGGAAAGACAAACGACAGGGGGAAAACAGAATTACATAAAACTGATTGTGTGTGTGTGTGTGTGTGTGTGTGTGTGTGTGTGTGTGTGTGCGCGCGCGTGTGCGTGCGTGTGAGGGTTGTCAAAGAACCCCAAACTCTCTCCTTATTCCGTCCACAAATCATCCATAAACATATATGTAAATGCACGTCGCACGGGCGGTTCCCTACGTGCGGCGCACGCGCCCAACCGATCCCGAGCGGCGCACGACCTGTGCGGAGAACGACCCATCACCCCCTTCAGAAAAGAAAAAAGGCCGGGTTCGAAACGGTGCGTTTGAGGCCCCCGCCAAAATTATAAGCGAGATGAAAAAAAAATTACAGGAGTACTCATGGTTGCATCCCTGCCCGACCGCCGACCGTATTGCAGCCGACCAGTAGGGCCGACCGGTCGGCGGTCTGCTGACCAGTCAGAAAACAACCGTCCACTAATTGTTTTTCAGATCTGAGTTGGAAGCTGTACTGCGCTTGCTGAGTACAGCCCAAATCCGCTGA
>BFEA01000147.1:1389554-1401309 GCA_003427395.1 Chara braunii | reverse complement strand
GGGGTGCCGACGACCCCCGACCGGTAGGTGCTGACCAGCCGACCAGTCGGCGGGTTGGCAGCCGACCAGTCAAGGGTCGCCGACGGTCAGCGTGTGCACCTTGCTCCTCCTCCCATTCCTCATCCTCCATGTCTCCTCCTCCCTTCTCCTTTTCCTCTCCTCCTCCTCCTCCTCCTCCTGTTCGTCCTCCTCCTCCTGCCCTTCCTCATCCTCCTTGTCTCCTCCTCCTCCTCATACTTGCTCATCTTCCATGCCTCCTCGTCTCCTTCCCTTCCTCGTGTCCTCCCCTTCCTCGTGTCCTCCCCTTCCTCGTGTCCTCCCCCTTCCTCGCCGTCCATGTCTCCTCCTCCTCCCACTCATCCTCCTCCCCTTTCCCTTCCTCTTTTCCCTCCGTCCATCTCTTCTCCTCCCCCATCTTGACTCCTCCTCCTCGTTGTCCTCGCTATCCTCGTCGTCCTCCTCGTCCACATCCTCCTCCTCCTCTCCATATCCCCCTCTCCTCGCCATATCCCCATCTTCCTTTCATACGCCCCCCGTTCCCCCTCCCAAAAAAAGATAAAATAATAATAATATAAATTAAAAACCTGCACGATTCTGCACAGGCACCCCCCGCACGGAACTCCGCACGGAACTCCGCACGAATATGCGGCTCGTGCAGTTGCAAGTATGTCCACAAACCATCCATAAAACAAGGAAGGTATGGATAGTCAATGTAGTAGAGGATGCAAGTTTGGCCGCGTTTGTGTGGTTAAGTGCCAAGTGCCCACACACCCATCTGCCGCGAAAGCAGCACACTTGCATATATATATATATATGGTTCAGCCTCCTGATGAGTCAGTGAAACTCCGACGAAACTGTAGGCAGAGAGGGAGAAGAGGATATATATAGGGTTCAGCCTCCTGATGAGTCAGTGAAACTCCGACGAAACCGTAGGCAGAGAGGGAGAAGAGGACAAGAAACGAGGGGCTGTGACAAACTGGTTTGTCGGAGTTTCACCGACTGCCCAGTGAACACTGCAAGTGTCTTCTATTGTCCAGAAGACTTGTGAATGGAATGCCATAGTATTTGCAAGCTACTATGGTAGTATAATGGTACATAAGAGGATGCTATGGTACCCCTTTTTCAGGCTTTATGTCTGTTGTCAGAGACAGTTCTAGCCAACACTAGCTAAAGCCTAAGAGAGTAATGCAAGAACATAGTAGAAGGGGGAGAGCGGGAACCAAAATCATGACCTCCCCTTGAAAGAGGGAGCAAAGCTGGGTAGGCAAACGGAGGGAGAATGGCAGGAGAAGCGGAATGGAAGGAGAAGCGGAATGCAGGGAGGAGGGAGAATAGGAGGAGGAGGAAGCCGCTGCGGTCTCCCTTGGAGGAGGGGGGAAAGCTAAGCAAGCAGGAGGAAGGAGAATGGAGGAGGAGTAGGCAAAAGGAGGGAGAATGGCAGGAGAATGAGAATGCCAGGAGGAGGAGGAAGCTGCTGCGGTCTCCCTCAGAGGAGAGGGGAAAGCTAAGCAAGCAGGAGGCGGGAGAATGGGAGAAGGAGGGATCTGCCTGCTGCTGTTTCCCTTGGAAGAGGGGCAAACGCTAAGCAAGCAGGAGGACGGAGGATGGGAGGAGGGGTCTGCTGCTGTTTCACTGTTCCTTTCAGGTTCTTCCAGTTTCCGCAGAGCTTTTCTGTTATTCATTACCAGGGCTGCTGCAACCTGATTTGGTCTTTTGAAATTTCTCACTTTGTCAGATTTTGTCTTCATTTTTCCTTCTCTCCCTCCTTGTCATTATTTGCTTTTCTGAAGTTTTCTTTCTTCCTCCTTTTTTCCTGTTTACCCTAGAGGCTTCAACTTCAAAGAGATGGAATGCAATCCATGACAAAACTTGAATAACAGAGCTAGAAGACTCAAGAACAAGACAGAAGCCACTCCCCTCTCTTCTTCCTCCACTTCTTCTTCCTCCTCCTCTTCTTCCTCCATCTCTGCTTTCAATAGCCTTCTTGCTAACAAGTAGTCTCTGCTTCCAATAGCCTTCTTGCTAACTAGTACTTGTTTTCCTTCGTCTTTTTTTTTTTTTGAATCGTGCAACGTGCCAACATCTTTTTTTCTCCCCTTTTTTTTCTTCTGTTTTTTGGTTCCTCTAACTTCCTCTGTCATTATTCCTTCTTTCTTCTTTCAGATTCCCAACTTCAGAAGCCTTGATGTGCAAGGAACCCGACTGTTCAATACTTGCTGGAGTGCGTCACATCACATGCATTCATACAGATTTCCCAAGCTGCGATGTCTCACACAAAGCCCATAGAAGATGAATGAGATCCAGGAAGTTCAACTTAATTAATTAACAAACCCAGAGTAAGGAGGGCACATCATAAGTCCAAATGTACAGTGCCAATCAAAGTCACAAGTCTTCTCCCATCAACATGAGGTCCCTGGCCTGGCGCTCAGCCAGCACCAGCTGCCGGACATCAACAACAGCGCTCAATAGGTAAGTATCACCATAGCTCGCACCTCCCCCTCTCTCATCTGCTTTCTTCTCTCTCTCCCTCCTCGTCTATAGTACTGATCTACTCTCACTCATCATGCATGCACACTCCCTATTGCTGGTACTCCTACTACTACTAACCCCTCTATTACTACTAACTTCTGCTGGCGCAGCTATGGCTGCCTTCCCCCTTGCCAGCACTCTCTTCTTCCTCGCACAGCGCTGCTCTTCAGCCTAGCGCAGCTCACACACANCTGCTGGCGCAGCTATGGCTGCCTTCCCCCTTGCCAGCACTCTCTTCTTCCTCGCACAGCGCTGCTCTTCAGCCTAGCGCAGCTCACACACATCTAGCGCACAAGTGCCACGGCACTTCCACACTTCCATGCGAAGTGAGCATCTGTCCAAATGGGAGGCTGGCCAGTCCTTTATAGTGCTGGACTGGTCTGGCGGGGCCTGCATTCAGCCTCGAGTGTGCCTGGGACTCCTGCCCAGTACCGATTTATGCAAAGTGTGTGTCCCAGTATCTTTTCCCATGGTCTGCTGCTGCTTGGGCCATCGGGCCTGTCTTTTGGACTCCCAATCTGAATCAGGACTGACTTGTGGAATGATGACTGGAGTGGGACTGTAGCCTTTGACTTATTGACGAACAGACATGACTTTTCATCAAGGAGACATGACCCTTTCTCAGTCTCAAAAACTGTGTCCAGTACCTGTTCGTGCAGGACCTGTTATAACCCTTTCAAAATGACTTTCCATTTCATTATGGATGTGACTTTTGCCTCAAGAACTTTGTCTTTTGAGTTGCTGCTCGTGATTTTAAGCTCTGGCCGACAGAGCCCTTTGCTGTGGGGGTTTCCATTTGGGGTCTGATTTGTAAAGGCCCTTTTAGATGGAGGGGACGTGGAATGAAAATAACGGTCAATCCGGCGATTCCCCGTTAGTTTCCAGCAACCTCACTCCTCCCCAAAAAATGTCATTACTTACTTCAAGTTACTTGTTCTTTTCTGTTTAATTTGAAGTTTTTTCGGATTCCCACTCCTAAGTTAAAATTTGTTGCATTGTATTCCTTCTGTGGTTTTCTTTCGGGTTTTCACTTCTTGTTGGTTATTGATGATTGCTTCTTCTTCTTGCAGGTTTTTGCTCCTAGTCTTCCCCATAGTCCAACTAGCTTAAGTTGCTTAACACATTGCTTTTTCTTTCTTCTTTCAGATTACCTATTTTGGAAAGATTTACGGACAGCATGCCAACCAGAAACAACAATGACTGTTCATAGTTAACTTCAGCTACTGTTTATTCTTTTTCTTCAATTAGATTTCCTGTTTTGGAAAGTTTGACGGGCAGGCTGCTAAACCGAAGTTCGATTCGATGGGGGGCCTGCTAAACGGAAAATTTTTAAAATAATGAAGTGTGTTATGATCCTGGTCATTTCCAAAGTGCAAATTCACAATGAAAGACAATGCCACCCAATTGCGAAAGAAATGAAAGCACTTGCAAAGAGATAGAGACCAGAGGAGAGAGAAAAAAGAAGAAGAAGAAGAAGAAGAAGAAGATGTACACCAGCAAGACCAATGACAATTTCCCCTTCTCTCTCCACCTTCCTCCTCCTCCTTCACTTCGCCAGTCTTATTCTTCTCTCAATAATAATAATAACAATGAATGAATGAACCAGAATCAATATCCGAAGTTCCCTCTTACTGCTGACTCAACAACAACAACAACCAGTCCACCAGAGCTATGGCTTCCCTCCTTCTGCCTCCTCTCTCATGCATAGGCTATGGCGGACTACTGAGGGCCGTGCCCTCCTGTCCAAAGGACAACCCAAAGCAGCTATGATGCTGCTGAATGGTCCGCCATGCCTGACTCTGCCCCGAGCATCCTTGGTGCGGCACTACCCCAACTGGGGCCTTCCAGCTGCAGCGCCCAACAAGGTGATGAAGACGGTGTCCACAATAGCCAGGTAGGTGCAATGACTTGCTGTTTCCGGGTTGCCTGTAGCCTTGCYCAGACGAGGCTGTACTTTAGGTAGGGACAGATTCGTAATTTTGTTTGGCTGACGACTAACCGAGAGACCTGCCTGCATGGAAATTTGTGAGGGACATATTTGTAAATATARAAATATGGGCCCCGTACTAACTCGATTTCCCTACAGCTACCCTAAYTGCGAATAGCAGACCCGGGCTACCCCTAGGACAKACAGSCCCTATGGGCCTACGCTGATAGACGGTCCTATAGCCTATAGYCGGGTAGGGAGAGGCCCTAGAGGCCGAAACTGAAACGGTACCGGTCGGTCARTCAGTCCGGTCTAGGTCGGTCTAGGCTAGCGTAGAGTATAGGTAGGATGGGGACACCGGTCCARGGCTTTTGGCAGTTGACACTTCAGTTCGTGGTTGCTGATTCCGGTGTGGACAGRGCGGACATARCCAGACCTTYGGAGCGTTGACCAGACTGGGGTCAACGCTSTCCRCTCTGACTCTCTGAGAGTCRTAGYGGTCTGGGCTATCTGAGGTCTGATGCGTTGGAGCACGTGGTGCACTGCTGACCCTCCTCAGGAGTAGGGTCCCAGTGGCGATGCAGCCATAGCTGCATCTTCTCAGAGATATCATCGCCTGGGCTTCATCTTCATCAGGGACTGTTGGCGCTGAGCTTCTTCTTCATCATCTGGATGGCGKATGGCTCTGGGAGCCTGTTTCACTTGGGCGCAGGCCACTGAGTTGCATGTCAGGGTGGCGYTGGRTGTTACCTGGGKTTTYGGTGCTATTTTTAGCTGTTCAGGGTGTTGGGGTTGAGGCGCTACCCCTCTGAGGGTAGCGCAACAGGGTTCTGAGGYCATTCAGTGAAAACGGTGCTCTGAGTTTAATAAASAGTTGCAATAYTGTGTTTGAGTTATCATCTCTTCATTGTTTTCTGGCTATGATCACTCGGTTGTCTTCTATGAATGATTGTTGGGAATTGTGTGGAGAGAATTCACTGTCTGTGTATTCTGTCACTTCGCTCCCTTGAGTCTTCCGCTGCGTTTCTTCCTGTTGGGCGGTGTGATACTCCACTACCTCTCCCCTTCATTTTGTGCATGTATGGGCGTGTACGGGAGTTCCTGTGAGTGAGTGCTGATAAAATTTCGGCAGACAATCATGTTTATAACAGTTGGTATCAGAGCAGATCGGACCCAGACAGTGGCGAGATGATGGACTGAAGCAGCCATCGCTACCTGAGGGCTTCTGACGTAGGGTTTCATGGAAAAACTTCATCTTCAGTGTTGCGCTCAGTAGGGTGTTGGTGAAGGGTGTGTGGCGATTGGTATGACACAGGGATTGGTGGCGATTCAGTGCTCAGTGGCCTGGGAGGCACTGAGGGGCTATTTTTAGCCCAGGTGGTGGCTCTGCTAGTGCCGAGATACCTGGGGGTATGTCGAGTTGCAAATTCTGGACCAGGTTCAGAGAATTTGGCTACTGGGGATTGTTCGCCATATCAAGAGCTTCAGTATCACCAAATTTCAGGAGATTTTGAACGTGGGAGCACCAGGAACAGTGGATGGAAGAAACTGGCGAGATGGCAGCCATAGCCAGTTCAGCTTCTTCATGCAGTGTTTTGACCTGAAGTGAGTGTGTTCCTTACTCAAGTCCCTGTAGCGAGTCTGATGAGTGTAATTAGACTGGGGAAATAGTAGATGCATGTCTGTTGTCAGTGAAACTGAAAAATCGCATTGCCTGACAGCCATAGCCATTTCTCCTACCTACCTACTTTGACTTCTAATGACCCTGTTTGACCTCCTCTCTGTCTCAAATTCCATCTCAGACTGTATTACAGTATTGCGATTCAGTATGCACTATGAATTGAGTAGTTCAGGGTTTGTATGCCAGTGATAATGAAATTCTGAATATTTCGCTGCCATAGCCAGTACCTGGGGCAGCTAGGGTTTTTCATAACTTAGGTTCTGTCCGTCAGAATTTCAATCTGTCAGTCACCTTGAAATCGCAATTCAGTATTTAGTCAGTGTCTGAAAGCGCTATACTGGATTTGATGTTTTGAGTCAGGTACAGTGATATTTGTACTTCGCCTCACCTACAGTGGGGCATACAGGGTCATATAGTGCCGGTGTCAGTAGTAGGAGTCTAAATATAGCTTGTTCAGTCACCCGCTGCATCTTGGTTGACTACTGGGTTCTGGGGATTGCTACTAACTCTCTGTGCTATTCTAATATATCTGCTTACAGCCCAAGGTTGCATCCTGTCTATCTCTTTGACAGCGATTCTGGGGGTATTGACTCAGATGAGGGTTCTGGGCTGTGAATGAAAAATCGTAATTCTGATTTAATCTGGTTTTGACCTAAACTGACCCAGAACAGCCCTCAGCAGCCTACAGAGGCTGAGCGCTCTTCTGATTATCACACCACGTCTCTTCTCATCAGGTGGCAGTGATTACCTCTGTGCGTTTGTGTAATCTTAATCTCTGCTTACCTTGCATCTGCCTGTTTATATTTATTTGACTGTGTGAGTGGTTTATCATGTCTGACGCTGAAGGAAAGAGGTCTGAGGAAACGCCTCAGGCAGAAACTTATGCCCCTCCTGATCCACCCCAGTCTCCTCTTTCTCCTCTAGAGCAAGCACTGCTGATTGCAGAGGAAGCTAGGCGAAAAGTGGATGAACAAATCACCAAGCTGAGGAAGGAGAAAGCAGAGGCTGAGGAGGCAGGGAGACAGGAGGAAAGGATAAGACAGTTGTTAGTAGAGGTACAAAAGGTTGTTGATAGTGGGACTGCCAGTGGGTACAATAAGAGTATTGCTGAGATGGTCATCTTGAATGACACCCTTGGCAGATCTTATTTTTCCAACTCACCTGCTGGTTCTCATGTATCCACCCCTTCTGTTGCTTCTGGTACATTTGTGCAGCGAGGGCCCAAGCTGACACCACCTCCTATGTACTCTGGGGAAGACCCCAAGGTGGATGTATCAGACTGGGTCACCGCTATGCAAGCATACCTGGGCAGCTTCACATTCCCAGAAGCAACAAAGGTGGGAACCATTCTTGGCCGGTTGGAGAGGTCTGCACTGAAATGGTGCACCTCCTCTGCAACCAAAGAGAATGTTGCTATGGATAGGTGGGGACAACAGCTGGGGGTGGCAGGGTTGCTGAAGGCGCTGCAAGACCGGTTTGCTGACAGGGAGCAGACCCGCAAAGCAGCTGCTAAAATTATGCTGCTAGGGTCCCATAGATTTGAGGGCTCTCTGTCCAAGCTCTACAGTCTCTTTGAGAGCTTGACATCTACCCCTGGTTTGGAGATGAGTGAGTCCGACCAGCTCACCCATTTCCTGCATGCAGCCCCTCCAGACTACTCTATTGCTTTGTATGCTCAGGGCCATAAGGACTGGAGGTCCTTTGGCAAAGCGGCACTGGACCTGGAGTCTCGGCTCAAGGTTCAGACTCCTTCTGAAGGAAGGAAGAGGCCTACCTCCCAGGGACAGCGCAGGAGGAAAGGCGCTCTGTTGGCTGCTGATGCAGGTTCTGATTCTGATGCATCTCAGCGTGGCAGTCCTCCATCTGAGACTGCATCAGGATCAGCAGTGGAGCCAGCCGTTCTTGCCCTGGCTGAGAACCTTGCTGCCATGTTTAAGGGAAAGTTCAGCAAAGACAACAGCAAGGGTTCAGCCAGCCAAAAGGGGAAAGGGAAGGGACGTGCCACTTCCCCTCAGGCCCAGAGACCTAATCTTCCACGAGACGTCCATTGGCCAGTCAACGTCATGGACCCTTCCACCCTTCCCTGGAGAGCGCTCAGGATCCAGGAAGGGCAGTGGCAGAGGAGGAAGGACCGTGAGGTTTGTTTTCGCTGCGAGGGGGACCACTTCTTAAAGGACTGTCCCCACATGCCTCGCAGACCTGGTTCGAGTTCCAAAAACTCGACCAGTTGAGGGAAGTGGAGTCTGCAGCTCCCTCCACTTATGCTGAATCAGATTCTGATGGATCTGATTCTGCATCCACCCTCACTGACTCTGTTGTTGGAGTTGCTGCGTCAGGATCCTTCACTTACATGGTCCCTGATATGGATGAGACGTGGCAGGAAGATGATAGCCAGACTTTTGCTGATCTTTCCTGTCTTTGCAGGAAAAGAAAAAGCATAAATCAGACCTCATCTTGCTGCGACCCTCTATCCTGGGAGCCAAGATCAAGGGCCTATTAGACTGTGGGGCTACCCGGAACTTCATCTCTCCCAAGGCTGTCAGCAAGCTGCATCTGGATTGGAGATTGGTGAAGTTGCAGCAGCCATTGGAAGTCCGAATTGGGGACTCCTCCACAGTCCGGATTACATCTGTTGTCAAGAACCTTCCGGTTATCTTTGACAAGCAGGAGAAGGTCAGGTAGTGCCTCAACTTCTATGTGTTTCCTAATGTACCCTTTGATCTTGTGTTTTCCATGCAGTGGCTTGAGGCCACTAACCCTAGGATCGACTGGCAGATCCCTAGGGTAGAGCTCCCTGACTGCAGAGGAGACTATCAGCCTTATGTCATGGCTAATGAGTATCATTTTAGTCAGCAGTTGCTACTGTATGAGGGCACACGAGTTCTTTCAGCTCTCTCGCCAGACTGCCCACACACGTCTGTTCGTCGCATATGTGAAACAGACTGGTGTGGATGTTGCTCCTTGTCCCTCACAGATTCAGCAGGTTTTGGACCGGTATCCAGACCTGATGCAGGAGCCTACTAGACTTGTCCATAGGCAGACCCAGCACGAATTGAGCTCCTGCCAGGTGCGGTCCCTCCCAAGGGCCGTGTCTACAGGATGTCCCCTGCTGAACTCGATGAGCTCAGGAGACAGCTTGAGACCCTGACCAGCAAGGGCTGGATCAGACCCAGCACATCTGAATTTGGGGCTCCGGTTCTCTTTGTTCCAAAGGGAAATGGAGAATTCAGAATGTGTGTGGACTACAGAGGTCTCAACAAAATCACTAGGAAGTCTACAGAGCCCCTTCCTAGGATTGATGATCTGCTGGATATGGTGCAGGGTTGCACAATCTTCAACAAGATCGATCTCAAATTTGGCTACCACCAGATTGAGATGGCTGAAGGCGATGTCCACAAGACTGCCTTCAAGACCAGGTACGGCACTTATGAGTACCTGGTCATGCCTTTCGGTCTTTGCAATGCCCCCGGCACGTTCCAGACAGAGATGCATCGCATACTTAGGCCTTACCTGGACAGGTTTGTAGTTGTATACCTGGATGACATCCTGGTATTCAGTCGATCTGTCAAGGAGCATGCGCAGCATCTGGCTCTAGTTCTGCAGGCACTACATGAAGCCCAGTATAAGACCAATAGGGAAAAGTCCTCCTTTGGGGTGACTTCTGTGACTTATCTGGGACATGTAATCTCTGGGGAAGGGTTGGCTCCTGAAGCGCCAAAGATTGCTGCGATTCAGAACTGGCCACAGCCTACCACAGTTCGTGATGTCCGGTCATTCTTGGGCCTTGCATCATACTACAGGAAGTTCGTTAAGAACTTCTCTGCTATTGCTGCACCCCTGACTGATCTCACAAAGAAAGATACCCACTTTCTTTGGACATCAGACTGTCAGCAGGCTTTCACACGCCTCAAGGAGGCCTTGATGCGTGCACCTGTTCTGAAGCTACCTGACCCTACGTTGCCTTTCGTACTAACTTCTGATGCTAGTCAGTATGGGGTTGGGGCGGTACTTCAGCAGGATGGTGGGCATGGTCTGCAACCAGTTGAGTATATGAGTAAGAAGATCAAGGTCAAGAAGCTGCAGGATTCCACGTACGAGAAAGAGCTGTATGCTCTCGTGTTAGCGTTGAAGCATTGGAAGCATTTCCTCATGGGCCGGCGTTTTCAGATCTTTTCTTATCACTCCACCTTACAGTGGATGAAGACCCAGGGGGAACTAAATGACAAGCTTGCGCGCTATATTCAGTTCATTGATCTCTTTGATTTTGAACTGAAACACCAGAAGGGATGCTACAATCGTGTGGCAGACGCCCTTTCTCGTAGGCCTGAAACTGTCTGCATGATCTCCTCTACTCATACCTTTGGGAGAACACCCGTCAGACCATTGCCCAGCTATTGCCACAAGACCCGACTTTTGGCCGAGTTGTTAGGAATCTGCAGACTGATCCTGCTTCTGAACCTGGGTACATTCTGGTTTCAGATCTGTTGTACACTTGCAGCAGAGGAGAGGAGCATTTGTGCATCCCTCAGGACCGCCAGCTGAGAACACTCATGATGTCTGAGTGTCATGATGCTCGCGGCCACTTTGGGGCCTTAAAGTCGTTGGCTGGCCTGTCGCAATGGTTCTTCTGGCCAGAGATGAGGAAAGACATGCTGCACTATGTAGAAACTTGTGAGTTGTCCCAAAGGAACAAGGTCGTGCGACGACCTCCCCTTGGCCTACTACAGCCACTTCCCATCCCTGAGGCACCTGCACAGTCAGTGTCTATTGATTTCACTGATCTGGGCAGGACTACTCCTCGCGGTATGCGTCATGTTATGGTGTGTGTGGACATGTTCTCTAAGTATGCAGAGTTTATTCCTCTGCCAGAGGAAGCCAGAGTTCCGGCCCTACGAGCGCCCTTTGCTGACAGGTGGGTTACTCACCATGGACCACCCACCTCTATTGTCAGTGATAGAGATCCCCGGTTCTGCAGCAATGAATGGCAGTCCTATTGCAAGGACTACCTTCATTCTAGGTTGAACATGACATTTGGTCATCATCCTGAAGCCAATGGGCAGGCTGAAGTGATGAACCAGATTCTGTTTCAGTTGCTGCGTCCTGTGATCAGCCCTGATCAGCAGGATTGGGATCTCCATCTAGGACGGGCACAGCTAGTGTACAACACGTCTGTACACTCATCCATGGGGTTCACCCCTTACCGGTTGCACTGGGGATGTGAGCCACGGCGGCCTCTCGATGATATCATCGATAAGGCTACTCCCAGACTGACCCCTGAGACTGCAGAGTTCACCAGGCAGTACCAGAGGGATATCGAACGAGCCAGAGTTAACCTGCTCAGAGCCCAAAAGGCTATGATTCAGCAGGCTAACAAGCATCCTCGACCATCCCCCATTCGCGCTGGTGACTGGGTCTGGGTACTCAGTTCTGAGCTATCATGGGAGGAGGACATTTCGCCTAAGCTGCTGCCGSGTTACATGGGTCCATGGCAGGTTTTGGATACAGAGGGGGCTGAACCTTTCGRGCCATCCTATCATGTAGATGTCCCACTGCATCTACAAACCTACCCTGTCTTCCATGCATCCAAGTTGTTGCCTTTTACACCAGCTGATGCATTT
>BFEA01000147.1:1364020-1383499 GCA_003427395.1 Chara braunii | reverse complement strand
TTTAGGTAGGGACAGATTCGTAATTTTGTTTGGCTGACGACTAACCGAGAGACCTGCCTGCATGGAAATTTGTGAGGGACATATTTGTAAATATAGAAATATGGGCCCCGTACTAACTCGATTTCCCTACAGCTACCCTAATTGCGAATAGCAGACCCGGGCTACCCCTAGGACAGACAGGCCCTATGGGCCTACGCTGATAGACGGTCCTATAGCCTATAGTCGGGTAGGGAGAGGCCCTAGAGGCCGAAACTGAAACGGTACCGGTCGGTCAGTCAGTCCGGTCTAGGTCGGTCTAGGCTAGCGTAGAGTATAGGTAGGATGGGGACACCGGTCCAGGGCTTTTGGCAGTTGACACTTCAGTTCGTGGTTGCTGATTCCGGTGTGGACAGAGCGGACATAACCAGACCTTTGGAGCGTTGACCAGACTGGGGTCAACGCTGTCCACTCTGACTCTCTGAGAGTCATAGCGGTCTGGGCTATCTGAGGTCTGATGCGTTGGAGCACGTGGTGCACTGCTGACCCTCCTCAGGAGTAGGGTCCCAGTGGCGATGCAGCCATAACTGCATCTTCTCAAAGATATCATCGCCTGGGCTTCATCTTCATCAGGGACTGTTGGCGCTGAGCTTCTTCTTCATCATCTGGATGGCGGATGGCTCTGGGAGCCTATTTCACTTGGGCGCAGGCCACTGAGTTGCATGTCAGGGTGGCGCTGGGTGTTACCTGGGGTTTCGGTGCTATTTTTAGCTGTTCAGGGTGTTGGGGTTGAGGCACTACCCCTCTGAGGGTAGCGCAACAGGGTTCTGAGGTCATTCAGTGAAAACGGTGCTCTGAGTTTAATAAACAGTTGCAATACTGTGTTTGAATTATCATCTCTTCATTGTTTTCTGGCTGTGATCACTCGGTTGTCTTCTATGAATGATTGTTGGGAATTGTGTGGAGAGAATTCACTGTCTGTGTATTTTGTCACTTAGCTCCCCTGAGTCTTCCGCTGCGTTTCTTCCTGTTGGGCGGTGTGATACTCCACTACCTCTCCCCTTCCTTCTGTGCATGTATGGGCGTGTACGCGAGTTCCTGCGAGTGAGTGCTGATAAAATTTCGGCAGACAATCATGTTCATAACATAGGTGCCTCGCCACTCTCCTCCTTAGCCCCCTTCTTCCTCCTCCTCAAGCTGGACTGCTCGCCATAGCCAGGCTGAGCTCCAGCTGCCTACACTGTGCTCCAGCAGCATGTCGCCAATCCTTGCATACCACAAATGAGGAGGAGCTACTTGCTCCTCCTAAAGATATAGCGGCCTACTGGCCTCCTGGGCGGTGACTTCCTAGGCCGAGCGGCCTCCCAGCAACCGGTGCCTCCTCCCTTTCGCAGGGAAACATCATTGCAGGCTCTGCTAACCTCCGGACAGGCCCTAGACCCGGGCTACTTGGACTGGTACCGGCCTACCTCTATCCTACCGCTACTGGGCCTCTAAAAATGCCAACTTTTTGTCTTCTTCTGCTCGGCCTCCAGTACCCGACACTCCTACCACTACTCGAGTGGTACCGGCCTACCTGCTACTTGAGTGTTTTTCCCCGCTGCTCTAAGTGTCGCGGGCCTACCCCCGCTACTTGAGTTTTTAGTACTGTTTAACCCCCTGCAACCCTCAACGTCACGGCCACAGGTAAGTACCGGCCCTGCGGGGCCTTGCAACCAACAAGTACCCTTGCAGGTCACACACACACTCAACGGACAAGCACTGAGACAGGCATGCAAACCAGCAGGCACGCACACACACACAGACTTGGAAACCACAGCAGAAAGCGGGAATCACAGCAAGGCATTCATTCCGGTGGCAAATCCCAGAAATCAGCAGTGTTCTCAGTCTGTGTTTTTGGCGGGTCATTACAACTGCTTGTTCTTTCTTCTCTGAAATTTTTGGATTTCGGACAGTTAGAAGATGGGTGGGCTGAGAAACAAAAGAAATATTGAACGTCATCCTCAGGGTCGATTCCCTCAAGGCGTACCCGCACCAGGACTTTCCTGGATGTGTCTGACCGGAATACCACCTTGACCTGGAGGTATCTGACTGCAATTACGTCCAGAGCTCCATTGAAAACGTCGTAGTGTTAGTATGTTTGCAGTCAAGCCAACGAACACAGCTTCGAAAAGAAAATAATAAAATATTCAAAATAAAGAATGTCTTGCCACAGGTAAGCACCAGCCCCAAGGGCCTCCCAGAGAATCGAGTGCCCTGGCGGGTCACACACACACACTCAGGCAGACATGCACTCAGACAGGCACACGGAAACCAGCAAGCACGCACACACAMAGACTTGGAAAACTCAGCAGAAAGCAGGAATCTCAGCAAGGCACGCATTTCCAGCAGCAGAACTCAGAAATCAGCAGTGTTCTCAGTCTGTGTTTTTGCAGGTCATTACACTTCTAGTTCTTTTTTGTTTTTTAGTTTTTTTTTAATTTTGGACCACTTCTCGATTTATGCGTGTGTCATTCTTGTGCAGGGGCCATGCTAATCTTCTCTGTATCGCTCCAATTTTAATGATGTCCCAAAGGACAGGTCATTACACTTCTTTTTTTTTTTCGTTTTTTTTTTTGTTATGGTCCTGGCTCCTTCTATTCTGGGGAGCATCAATCCGGTTCCTATTCCACCGGCAAGTTAGAAAACACATCACATTACAGCACGCTTCCTCCCGTTTGGCCGAAGGACCCCTGAACAGCATTGATTACTCCACCATTGGTAGAGGATTGACTGTCAGCTTGCCATGACTCACTCTTTCCTCTCAGACCTGAAAAACCAGCTCTGCCAAGGTAGTACTATATTACCAAGAAAGAGATCTCCCATTATTTCTTCTTGCCTGTGCTTCCCCATTCATCAGCCCTGCCCGTAAGTCACGGTATCCCCTATCCCCTTAAGCCTTCCCCCTTCTTTTGATTTGTACTAAAAACCCTAAACCCTACCCCTCGCTTAGGAGGTATTATTTCCTCTTTAGGTGCACCATGTTTCGCTTAGCTCAGATGTCTTTCCAATACTGTTGCCATCTGATTCCTCCCACTGGATTCTGAATTATGCCAGTCTTTCCAGAGTAGCCTATCATCTTGAAGTTCCGCCACCTTGCCTTCCACCAACCATAGCCTGCTGAATCTCTTTCTGGCCTTATCTTGTAGGTCCTCGTCCTCCGGCAACGACCGCTTCTGCCTCAACCACCTGCTCCGGATTTCTGCCTGCAATAAAGTTTTTGTTCCGTCCACACCTTTTCTCACGGATTGGAGAGGCCTTCAATGGTTCTGCCGCATCTTTCCTTCCAAATGACCCACAGTGTCACTGTTGCATACTCGTGAAACACAGTCATAAGTATGGCGCAGATTCCCAGAACCAACCAGATAATACAGAATAAATACAAATACAGCAGAAGACTTGAGATACATGGACTGACTCTGACCTGACTCGGACTGCAATCGAACACTCTCAATCATTCATCAGGGGTGTGAAACTCCTGGCCTTGGACACAGATGAAAGGCCAGGGTCTGAGATCATCCACGGACGAATGGAGGGAGGAGAGAGACGAAGGGAAGAGGAGAGGGAAGATGACGTCAACTCAATGTTTCCAAAGATAGTATCTTGAAATGCCAGAGATGGCGGAAATCCGAAATGTCGCGAATACAGTGTCCCACAATGTCTCAGATGTCGATCTCACAATGTCAAGTACATCTCCAGAGGCAGATGAAATCAGATCCCACAAGTAGTCCTCAACCTATAGTCCCAATGTCACTATCTCCAATGTTATCAGAATTCGTAACCATCCTTCATACCTATAGTAGTCCCGTAGGAAAACCCAGAAGTAGACTTAGACTGAGACGGTAGGAGGAGAGAGAGAGAGAGAGAGAGAGAGAGAGAGAGCAGGGGGGGCGGAGGAACAGAGGGAGAGAAGGCAAAGCCTTCCTCCCCGGTACCTGATCCGGTAGCTATGGCGCGGCAGGGACGCTGCGCTGTTCCTTCTCGCTGCTGCGCTCGTCTTCTCCTCGCCGCTCGCGCTAACGCTGCAAGGCTGCGCTAATCCTGAAGACTAACTCCAACCTCACTAACTTCTAACCTTCCTACTGAGGCTGGTACCCAGCCTTTTGTAGTGCTGGGTCGGCCTCCTACCTGCTGGTACCTACCGGCCTGGACCGTTGATCTGATCAACAGTCCAGATTCAAACTGGACTTGGTACCTAAATGCGGCAGCCTCTGCAGCACCGCTGGTAGGTCCTATGCTGGACCGGTAACGGCCTTGTGGTCGTTTGGCCTGGGCCTCTACCCCTGGCCTGCCTGAACCGCCGTGGTCCTGGCCTATCTGGGCCTCATCTGAACCGTCGTCCCTTAGGCCTACCCTGCCTATTTGGAACCGGGCCCTAACTGGGGCCCGTGTGGCTCAGAATGCCACACGCTGCCCCCCTTGAAGACCGAGCTAACTGCGAGGGCGAAGCTGTCTGTCCGATGTCCGTACAGGGCGGGCAGGTTGGGCAGCTTCCTTAGCAAGTCGCTGTTTTTCGTAATGCGCGAAGACGAGGGGTGTTGTCGCCTTCAGGTCAGCTCGTGAAATCCAGCGTGTGCCGTCGGGATCGCATTGCTTAAATGTAACTTTGTACTGCATTGGTTTGTTGTAGTGCTTGCGATGAGCGAGGACGCGGTCGACCTCCTGATGACCATCCATTGAAGGAGGGTCCTGTGACCGTCTGCCCGGGAAGTCCGCTGCGGAGGCTGGAGTGTAGACCGCCAGCTTTGAAGCATGAAATATCAGGTGGACCGTCAAATGCGGGGGAATCTCAATGATGAAAGATGGACCCGCTGGGTCGTCGCCAGCTGGTGAAGTGACCTTCCATGGTCCAAACCACTTGGGGAGGAGCTTGCGCGAGACGTGCTGCTCGAGCGCAAATTCCTCGGAGGTGACCCATACTAGGTCGCCGGCACTGATTGGACATGGGATGCGACGTCGGTTCGCTGCTGCATACGGACCTGAGCCTTTTGCATGTTTGCGCGGGCTTCGGCCAGCAGTTCCCTGTACTTCCGTGTAGAAGCGGGGGAGCAAGCGGCGTCGATATCGGCAGCCCGTGGAAGCAAGATGTCTGCGAAGATACGTCCTTTCCGTCCACCGTGATGCAACTCAAATGGAGTCACGCCAATCGCCGGGTGCACCGAAGTGTTGTAGGCGAACTCGATGTCGGGAAGGCGGTCAACCCAGTCCTTCTGATCCGGGCGGATGAGTGGGCGGAGCATCATCTGCGCAGTCTGGTGCGCACGTTCCATTTGCCCATCCGTTTGAGGATGTTGTGCGGAACTCGGTTTCATGCTGGTGTCGGATTCCACCATGAGTGTCATCCAAAAGGCCGACATGAAACGAGTGCGGCGGTCGTTGACGATGTCTTCCTGAACGTCATGGCTGCAAAACCAGCCGGTATGCAAAAGTCGTGCGAGCTCGGGAGCCGTCGCATGATACTTGCATGGAAGAAATCGAGCGTACTTGCTCAAATGGTCAACGACCGTGAGAATACCGTCGTGGCCAAGGCGATCGCCAGAGAAAGGGCCGGTCACATCCATAGCAATGGAGAGACCCGGTTCCCGAGGAATCGGCAATGGTTTCAGTTCACCGTACGGGAGCTGATGGCGCCCTTTGTTCCGGTGGCAAACTGCACATGACTGAATGTACCGGTTGACGTCGTTGATGATGTCCGGCCAGTGAAATCGCTGGCGGAGCACGCACCACCAAGGTGTCCCGCCAGTCGCGAATCGTGGTATTCGCCAAGGAGGCGAGTGTGCAAGATGCGGTCTTGGGGAACACACAACAAGTCCTTGCCTCGTGTATGGAGAAGCAAGTAGCCGTCGACAATGCGATAATTGCTTGTCGGCGGTTGGTCCGATGATAAGTCCGCATAGAGTGCGGAGAATCTCGGATCCGACTTGGATCCGTTTACGAAATGCTGTTGCAGGTTCTCGTCGAGGCCGAATATGGAGTGCACCAAGGCACAAAGATCAGGTCTTCGCGAGAGATCATCCGCTGCCTTGTTCGAGGAGCCCGGAATGTGCTTGGAGGTGAAGTCGAACTGGTCAATGAAGTACATCCATCGACTGATCGTGCTGCTCACCATGTCTTGCATCTTGTAATACGTCAACGGATTGTTGGTCGTTGCCCACGTGAATCGCCGACGCCCGAGGAGAAAGTGACACCAACGCTTAACTTGAAGTACAGTGACAAAAGCTAGCAGTTCCTTCTTCCTCGCATCATCAAGTGTATTGATGGGCGGCACCTTTTGGCTGAAGTACTCAACCGGATGCCAGTCTGTGCCGTCATGCTGTTCCAAAACCGCGCCAATGCCATAGCCGAAAGCGTTCGTAGTCACTTTGGTAGGCAAGGTCGGGTCATAGATGCTTAAGACGGGAGCTTGGAGCAAAGTCGTTTTCAGCGTATGGAACGCGTGTCGGGATTCGTTGTTGAACTCGAAGGGCACCAAGGGGGACTGAAGTCCTGACAATGGTGCAGCGATCCGTTGAAAACCTTTGACAAACCGCATGTAGTATGATGCTAAGCCAAGAAAGGAGCGGACATCGATAATACACTTGAGGTCCGGCCAATTTGAATGGCTTGTACTTTGTCCGCAAGAGGACGAATGCCTTGTGGCGTAACGTAGTGGCCTAAGTACTCCAACTCTTGTTGGACAAACTCGCACTTGCCGCGGTTTGCCTTGTACTTGGTGATACGGAGCAGCTCCAAAACGGCGCGAAGGTGCTCGAGGTGCTCGTCTAGCGTCCGGCTATAAACCAAGATATCATCAAGGTAAATGAGTACGGTGCGGTCGAGCAAGTCGCGGAATTCTGTTGTCATAGCCGCTTGGAAAGTAGTCGGGGCATTGGTGAGACTGAAAGGCATGACGATCCACTCAAAGTGCCCATATCGCGTCTTAAACGTTGTCTTGTACCTATCTCTTGGCTGGATCTCGATCTAGTGGTAGTTGGATTTGAGGTCAAGCTTCGAGAAGTATTTGGCGCCGCCTAGTCGCTCGAGAAGATCATCGATCCGAGGGAGAGGGCCGGCGTTCTTGATCGTTTGCGCGTTACGTTTTTGATAGTCGTTGCACAAACGAAGGTCCTTGTTCTTTTTCTGGACGAAGAGAACGGGAGCACCGTATGGCGAACAGCTAGGGTGAATCCAGCCCTTGGCCAAGAGGTTGTCTAGCTGTGCCCGAAGCACTTGAAGCTCCTCTTCGCTCATGCGGTAAATACATCCGCGCGAAGGTACGGCGCCGTCCTCGAGAGTGATCCTATGGCGTATGGGCCGATCCGGTACTACTCCGGCGGGAGCTTGGAAGACATCCTCATAGCTGTCCAACAGCTCACTGATGCGTGGGTCCGATGTATCCGTCTTGGGCTGATCACCGAGTGGGAGGGCGTGAAGAAAACATATGCCCATCTCCTCGATGTCGTTCCGTCGGATGGATTGGCGAATGCTTGCCGCAGATACCACGTGACAACCAATCGAAGGATGAGGAAGCGGCACAGTACACGAGACTAGTTCGCCACGCCGATCGTAAACGTGAACGGTGCGTCGATAGAAGTTCACCGGATGGTCTTTGCTTTGCAGCCACGACATGCCTAAGATCATATTGAACTTGGTGTCCAATATGTCGAAAGACACGGCCTCGCATGCTAGCGGGGCAAAGTACAGGGGCACCAAGTCAACGCATCGGTCGATTGACTTTTGCGTGTGACCATCGCCCAACGTGACGTGCGTAGGCTGACTTTTCCTTCGAACGCGTGGGCCTAGCCCGGCGTGTGCCATGAAGTCTTGGCTGATGTAGTCGTGAGTCGCTCCACAATCGATCACGGCACTGCAGGTCGCCTTTCTAATCTGAATGCGGATGTAGAGGAGTGGCGCGTCGATGTCAACGTACCATTGCGTTGCGTACTCGCGGTCGATCTTCGCGAGATAGTTACGAAGATCAACAACCGCTACTCCGTCGTCCATCGACGGAGGTGGTACATGCCTCGTGCAAGTATTTACGCAAATGTGCCATTAAGGCATTGCAATGCAGTGTTAGCAAAGAACCGGTGGAGGGAAGAGGCAACCATCAAGACTCGCCCAAGTTGACGGATCCTCCGATAGAAGGGCTGGCGAAGCAACCGGTTCGTTGTCCGACGGCGGAACTACTGCGCATGCACTTGAATCTTTGCACGTGGAGAGGCTCGTTCAACAGTGGGACCAGCTCGACAACGTAATTCTCAAAATCAATTCGAGAACTTGCGACTACCCCGTCATCCCTGGATGTGAGAGAGAGCGATTTTTAAGGCGCCTGTGATGTTTCTTATTGTTGTTATAAAGTCGGCGCATCTGCCGACCAACTTTTTTGTTTGCGATTAAATTAGGACTTAGTGATCGTTTTCTTTAATTGGTACGCATGACCGTTATGCGTGTGCGCTCACGTGGAGGCGGCGGCGTTATACTAGCAGGCGTCAGGTCCAGTTACCGGTGCTGAGCATTAAGGAGATTACCTTTGACTTTATTTCGAGACACGTTTGCAGTTGCATTGAGCAAGTTTCGTGAGGAGAGAGGCTACTATGGTTGGTTTAGAGGGTGCGAGCAACCATCGGCCTCAATTTGGTGTATATGAATGGTGTGCGTGCAGGGCCATGGGTAGAACCATGCTTTCGTGCAACAAGCGTCAACATTCAACGGTCATGGGTCCGAATGGTAGGAGAAGGTGTGGCCTTCATGTGTTCCAATAGGCTCACTCACCACACCGCACCCATTTATATGGGTTTGTGTTGCCACTAATACCAACCTTAGGCTTAGAACTATTGGTTGGAGCAACTGACTTTCAACCTACAGATCTAGAGATCGAAGCCAACTACCGACACCGATGGAGTGATGGAGCGGTGAAAGCTCCACCGCGACAAAAATCTTGCAAAATTTTGTGTGACGTGGGCGGGAGGGTCCCCTTGCGGGACTGATGCGCTCGACAACGGTCACCTTTATGGGTTGCTAAGTCAACCCCCTTCTGCGCGAGATTAGGGAAACGCTAAAGCCTTCCCTCAGTAGTCACACGTCCAACCCTCTAGGAAGTGGTTTGGGGTACCCCTCTTCCTTACCCGAGTACAAGACTTGGATCTCAAAAATCAGCCGTCTCCACCGAAACGGCAAAGTACACCCCCAAAGAAACGGTCCACTCTGGGTCAATAATTAGGTTGACTCCTAAACCAACGAGCCCCCGCCACAAATGTTTCCTAGAGTGTGAGGAGCTCTCGGACTCTGATTGAATTAAAAAAACTATTATCACTGAACGGCGGCCGTGCTGATTTTCCCTTCACGCAACGTTTTCGGTCGCAGGATCTCAAAGATCGCGTGGTTGAAATTGCGAGGTGCTTATCAAGATCGTTCGGGATGCCCTTACCAAAAGGAGTTGGCCCAGGTAGGCCCATTCAGATTCGATCCTAATACCTACCGCCTATTGGGTTGGCTCCTACCTCGTATGAAGTAAGGTGACTCTTGTTCATCAACAACATGTGTTATTGCGGCCCAACTTGTTCGTAGCCTAGCAGGCTCTGCCTACTCCCACTACTCACAAGGCTGGTCACCCGTCCTCAAACCAAAGGGTGCCTAGCCTATTAGGCCATATTGTTAAGTTTTCAGGTCATACACCCAGCACCAAACCCCAACAAACGCACTCTTCAAGATTTATTGCTAATTGGGGAGGTTTTTAGACCAAATTGTAGATAAAATAACTTAGAAAATTGGGTGGTTCATTCCTTCTGGACTACAGTCACCCAGACTCCGAATCACGTGGCGTAAGAGCGATAAGTAGGATTGGTCGAAAAAATAATATTCCAACGACCGCTTGTTCTAGTGGTTGCACCACAACTTGAATACATCCGCAGTATCGATGATCACCTACCACTTTCAGACATCACCAAGCGTCCAGACTCGTCTTCAATAAAATTTTGTGGACCTTTTCCTCATAGGTCAGATTTGAGTAAACTTTTGGCAGATAATCTGGTCTCATCAAGTTGTGAAGCCCAGGCAACGTTTACCGAAGTCGGACATCATCCGACATTTAAAAATATTGGGCATATACGCTTGGCAAGGTTTATGCCCCGACACCACACCTAAAAACAAAACCAAAGGGATTGATGAATTTTTTTTCACTTGGTCTGAGCTTGAATAGTCATGGTCACTCTCAAATGACTTTGAATCTAGTGTAGGGGTTGGGCAAAGCGGTTAAGGTTCAGAAATGGATTATGTCCATGGGTTCTGGGAAGTAGGGGACAAGTCATGAATAGATCCAAAGTTTACGTGTGTAATGCATTTGTGCGTGTGTATGTGGTGCTTGCACTGGTGCAGGTATGGGTCATAAATTTTGTCTGGTAGTCAAATTGAGAGTGGACTGCCATCTGGGAATACAGACTGGGTGTGTTGCAATTACGAAAAGTAAGATATACCGCTCATTCATCGTTATACCCCTAATACATATAATTATACTTGATCTAAGCATTTTAGAGTATCATGATCACTTGAGCTTAGGTCTGATTAGGGCTTCATGTAAGGAAAGGTTAAATCTGTCGTTTAAACCAACAGTCAAAATCTTGCTCAACAAAATCGAATCATAACGTTTAACCCTTTAAGTCTCATCTAACCAATGAGACTGGTGGAAAATAGTTGAGAATTCTTGGTGGTATTGGGATTATCTCGAGAGTCGGAGACTGCCCAGAAAAGTCGACCTGATTCAGAAGTCCAATCGGGAGATCAGCACCCTGGTACGCAACATACACGGGTCAGTCTTAAGCCACTAGTCCCCTCGCGACCCAAAAACCTGCCTCGAGTGAGTTAGGGCCAATTTTTTTGGAACGGTTGCGGCTAGTGGTTGATGGGAAGTCCAATCCCGCAACTAAAAAATATCCTAACTTTAACGATTTTTCTCGCTTAAAATAATAATCAGAAAAATCTGAAAATTTGGGAACCAGTAGATTAGGTTGTGGTATTCATAGAAACAATATAAATATGCATATATATAGGTTCACCAGCCCGTATGTACGGAGGTCCCCGGACCGACCTCCGTATGTAGTTACATTGGGGTCCCGTTCAGGGTCCGAACCCGAAGGCGTTAAAAAATAAAATTAAAAAATAATTTTATTAATTTTAATGTTTTTTTGCCCGACCGGGAAAGTGACCTCGGGCCACTCTGGTAGCCTAGTTTTTTTCCGATTTTGTTTTTGTGAGTTTAGTATCATGTGAGGTACATGCCTATAAATTTTGAAGTCGTTTTTCTAAGCAAAAAAAAAATACAAAATCGCCAAAGATGGTTGTTAAAATCATGCTCGCCCAGTCACTATTTTATTTTGTTTCCCTTTTTACTTTTTATTTTCACTTTATTGCGGGGCATAAAAAAATTGTTATTTTTTGAAAAAATTTTAATATGTCTTTTATTTATATGAAGAACACACCTGTAAATTTTTAGGGCATTTGGTTGTGCCAAAAAAAAATAAAAATTTGCCAAAGATGGTGGTGTCGAAAACATGTTTTCTCATTCACTAATTTTAATTATCTTTTTATTTTTTCTTATTTTTATTATTAGTTTTATTTTCTGTATTTTATTTTTATTTTAAATTTGGTATGGAGTTTGAATCTAATGCTCAGGCCGAACGCATCCCCAAGGGGTCCCGTACATTCGGGCATTTGGGTTCATGCGTTTGGTCCATACCGAAGTTTGATTACCTGTATATATGTATAGGAAGATTTTCATGCCCATTCCGGTACCCGAGTGTGATGCTTGGGAGGGTTTGACGCCCGGGTACCTGAGCGTGCAAAAAGTAATAATAATAATATTTTTTGTTTTATTTTATTTGTTTTTCTGTGCTCTCCCAGAGGATCCCAAATCCAGACTCTTTTCATTTTTTGAGAGTTGGTTGTTAAGGGGAGGGGGAAAGGGATACAAATTGTTTTTAAAGGGGTTAAGGGTATTTAAAAGGGGGTCCCTTAGCGTGATTTTGTCATTTTCTTTTTTATCTCCGATTCGATGACGAATTCTGATTTGACCCTCAGCCAAACGTTGTTTGCATTGCAATTCTACACAACATATTTTTTTCTGGAAGTTTTTTACTTTGTTTTTTTTTTTTTCGGAGGGGGGGGGGGCTACCCGAAACCCTACCCGAGGGTCATGCCCAGCCGCACACCCGGGCGTGTATCCGGGCACCCGAAAAAACAACCTATATATATATATTTATTTGTGACGATATATATATATATATATATACGCTGAAATAGTTGGCGTGTCAATTCGGTTTATTTTTCATTTTTACCACTTTACGATGTGTGGGCCAACGAAAACACTACCTTAAATTTAGTGATTTTTCCAGCTCAAAAAAATACATTTAAAATCTAAAAAATTGGAGAGCCATAAGATTAGATACTGATTTTTTAAGGAAAAATATTTGAAGAAAATATATATGTAAAAAATTGATGTTGAAATGGTCATCCCAACAATTCAGTGCATTTTTCATTTTTGTCACTCCTCGACGTGCGGACCAACGGAAAAGTATCCTAACTTTAGTGAAATTAAAATTAAAAATTTATTTTATAAAAAAAAAACTTTCATATTTATAACTTATCATTCTAATGTTCGTCCAATCCTAAAATTTTCAGTTTTACTTGATAAGTTCCCGTCTAAATATGAGTTTTCCCTTCCAACTACATCTATTTGTTCAAAATGGAATGAAAGTCTGGACGAGTTTATGAAATGTTTTAATTAAAATTTCATTCTTTTACAACAAATATTTTCTAATTTAGATTGGATTAACCTATTTATGACTGAAAATCCTTACTTAGAATAACAGTCCAATTAAAATATTTTATGAACTCATTCAGACTTTCATTCCATCTCTAGCATCCAGTTCAAATAAGAAGGGATACCCCATTCTTGGAAGGTAAGTTTTGAAGTAAGGTGGAAAATTTTAAAATTGGAATAACATTTTTTAAGATGGAATGAAAATTTGAAATTTAGAATGTAATTATACTATAGAATGATTATTTAATTATTGGAAATTTTTATGTTGGAAGGCGTTAAAAATCGTGAAAATTGTAGGGCATTTAAATTAGGTTGTGATCTTTCCAGTAAAAATAGTTTTTAAAATTTTAGAAATTATTTTAACTGCGAAACAAATCGTGGCGGCAGTTCCACTTTCTTTCCATTGTTACCATTGCGTGGGATTTCATAATGTGGTACCGGTAACCCTCATGAAAATTTGGTACCGGTCCCCCGAGGTTTTTCGTGGTGGGGGGACTAATGGCTTAAGCCACCACTCCCTCCGCGACAAAAAAATTGGGGGGACCGATATTGAGCGCATCGGTCCGGCACCGCACGAGGCAGCGCGGGACGCTTTCGGCCGCGTAACGCAGGAGTTGGTTTAAATCCTTCGTCGTGAATATACATGGAGTTTTCGCAAGCCGCTCCGGCCGAGTGCGCTAGCCATACCTCTCGCGAGCCTCTACGACAGGATAGGGCCTACGTGAGGCACGACTTACCTCCACCTTACGGGAGATGTCACCTACCTTCGGTGGGCGTATCCCCACCGAGCTACCAGTTCACAGTACGGAAGCTGATCAGCTGCAATCGCAGAGGTGGACCAGC
This sequence comes from Chara braunii, assembly GCA_003427395.1. Classification (NCBI taxonomy): domain Eukaryota; kingdom Viridiplantae; phylum Streptophyta; class Charophyceae; order Charales; family Characeae; genus Chara; species Chara braunii. Next base: position 1,369,848 of record BFEA01000147.1, on the reverse strand, counting down.
CGAGGGCGTTTCTCGTTCGTTGTAGCATAGGGGGTACGCGCGGTATGAGGCCTCTGTCGGGTCCGCATGCGAACCGTTAACTTCAAGTTGGGGGGCTGAAGTCCCAAATGCGATTCGTTGTCGGTCGACGAGGACGTATCCCACTCACCACGCATACACCACTCTACGAACGCAAAAATAAAACACACACACACACACATCAAACAACGCGACAACACTCCTAGTCCCTTCAATAGTCATCCCATAACTTTCTGACGCGGAAATCGGATAGGCGACACGCGCGAGACTTAGTATAAACCGCGCGGACGCAGGGCCTACTCATATCGAGTAGCAATACAAACGCACGCAAGCATTCGCAATGATGGCGTACTATGTAGTATTCATACTCATGCGATCCTCGTTATTCTCGAGGGTCGCGTTCGACACTCAAGTGTCCGCTGACACTCGCCTTGAGGGATTGATCTCTCGACGCTGGACAACCGTTAAATGCAGTTGAAAACCACACCCTCTTCTGCACCTTGCGGAGAGTGGGTGGTGCACAGGTTCATACCTGTAGTGGCAATCGTCTCTTATGGCCCTGGAGACCAGCTTCATCATCTAGGGCCTGGAGAGAAGCCAAGGGGTTTGACTTTGATGGCTGTCACGGACTACAATGTCCAACTATAAAAAATCTCTAAAACGCAAAGGATAAGGGGAAGTCTCATTCCCCTCGAAAACACAATCTGTTCAACCCTTACGCGCGGTCACAGTAGGTCGCACGAAGCACTCAAGACATATATATACACACATATATATAAAGGGTTATTAATATAGGACGATCACTTCTCACAGTCACAGTTGGACTCCTTTCAGCCATATATGTGTGTGATCGCAGGCAGTCACATCCAGAGTCCAAACCACAAACATACCTGCAATCACATCAAAGATTCAACAAAAGTCCACGCACTACACGGGGTCAACTTCAACCATTCTCTATGCTCATACCCCTTGCTTTAGCCATACAAACCTCACTCCTGTGCAACTCCCCAAAATAAATACTCAGTACTTTTGTTAAATGGTCGTTCAATAAAGTCCGGGTGAAAACACAATGAAACAATTCAAACTACAGGGCTGAAGCCTTTAGGTTGAGTGGCAAAAGTGGATTGGAATTGAATCGTAAATCGACGAATCGGCAACCGACGTGTTATCAGTGATAACAGAAGATTATTCTTGTAAGATCAAGTTGAATCTAGCCCAAATCCTGAATCAATCGATCAAGAAGACTTGTAACACATTGTAACACAAGACAAGTCAATCCCCAAGCTTAGTCTGTAAATTCATGGAGAGTAATTTTCATATCATGATCTCATTCAAACCATTCTATTTAACTAAGCATGAATCTACCGCTAAGCAAGTGTCAAAAGAAAGGTAGACCCTGGCAGAATCTCCTCTATACAGAGTGAATTTTATAGAATTGTCACTTGTCAAATATAATCTCACTCCTGTAAACTAAGAAAATTTTCGCAGCGCTTCCCGTAGGAAAAGTGTCTTTCCAAAATTTATATCAGCCTGAATATGAAAGCAGAAATAGTCTTCAACTTTCCAAAATTCAATTTTGTCTAACTCCATGAATTAGCAAAAATTTGGGCAGCACTCCCTTTAGAAAATGAGACTTTTCAGATTTTTACTAAGCCATATATAAACTTTAGACAAGTGGAACTTTGAAAAATCAAAATTGGACTAACTCCTTGGATTTTGCAGAAATTTCGGCAGCGCTTCCCGTAGAGAAAGTAGCTTACCAAAATTTATACAAAGCCAAGTATAATAAATGATCTCAGAAAATGCGAGAATTGATCTAAGTAAAAAAACTTAGCTCAAAAAATGCAGGAATTGAAACTAACTCTTATGGTTGTAGCACGTGGCGAGCTACTAAAGAAACTACCTATCAAACTGAAACTTAGACTAAGTAGTCGCCTCACTCAGTCACATGCAGGCAAAATCACAAAGGTAAGTACTTTCACCATCCCAAAGTCAACTTAGCAAACAATAGTGCATAGTCTTCTAATGCTTTATCCCTTCATACCCAGCTTACATAAGGCATAAAGTCGGGTCACCCAAACTTATGCGGCATGCCTAACTTAGTCATGATATCTATAAACACAGGGCAAACCAACTTTTTTCTTCTTTGGGCATATGACTAGGTCATTCTAGTCGCCCTGAATTGTTTTAACAGCCAAGTTATATATATATATATATATATGAACTTAATATTCAATGTGGGCGTAGGACTGAGCTATTCAGATTGTGATAAGCTATAGTCAGACCACCTAAACTTATAGAATAGTCTGACTAGTCTGTTCTTAAATAAGATAGTAATAAAATATAGCCAAATTATAACCTTTGGGTTCCAGCATGTGCGAGGTTTTGAGTCAGACCACCTGAACTTACAGAACAGTCTGACTCTCTGCCTGATTCGTTTCTCTCTGATCCAATATGTGCGTGGCATTGGGCTAGACCACCTAAACTTATATAATGGTCTGCCCTCTTTCCAGTTCAACAAAGGATTTGTGAAAACCCAACAAAACCAATAAAACCTAACATTTTGTATAGAGTGAAATTGTAAAATTGAAATAGTTGTATTAAACAAAAAAAGAACACCGTTTTTAATCCTTTCTCGAGAGACGAGGCCAAAAATCGAGCTAAAAGTGAAGCGATCTTTAAAATGTGTCGGAAAACGCTTTGTAGCAAAAATTCTGTTATAGGACTATAAGTGATTTCCAACAGACTGATAAACAGCAGAGCTCGAATAAAAAATTTGCAGCGCGAACTTGAAAGTTGTAAAAAAAACAGTTTTGGTGAATACTGACGTACAGGATTATACGTCGTTCTCAACAGTATCAATTCCTCTACAGCAATTTCGAAGCTAACAGTAGAAACATGCAAAAAAAATATATGATGTGCAAAATATTCACACTAACAACTTTTGCCCCGGATGCATCTTTAAATTATTAGTCAAATCCAAGTAAAAAATAAAAATCCAAAGAAAAAAAAATAAAATCCTAAAAAAAAAGGGAAAGGTTGCCCATAAAATGAGAACATATTAAGGGGAACGTAGTCACAAACAAGATAACATGTAAGTCTGCTCACGAAACCCTCGAACACGTTCACTATGCTATATGACTTGTAGGACTATACACAAGATATTTTCAGACAATAAAATAATTGCATATTTTTACTCCTTAATAAACGATGCTTCGCTTGTTAATGATTTTTTAAGAAAAAAACATTTTTTTTTCCTCGCCACTTCCAGTGGTTTTAAAAAATTGCCTTTTTATTGAAGTTATTTTACTTCACGTCGAATCTTGCTCCTACGGGAGGCCTAAATCCTGTAGTTTTAGAAGCTTCAATAAATTTCGTTCAAACCCAATATTTTTTTATTTTTTTTTTCACGAATCCTATGTTGTTCATTTTCTCATAATAAAACAGGAAGAGGTTGAGTCACCTAAACTTATAGAACGGCTCAGACCTCCTCGTTCAGAACCAAATAAACAGAGAAAAACCCAAAATAAACAAGGCAACCAAAACACCTGAACTTACAAAATGCACCTGGCCCTTGAAAAAGTCAATCACAATTAGCCCTCGCAAGTGAGAGCAACCAGATCACCTAAACTTATAGAATGATCTGATTCTCAATGCAAATCCACAACACTAGGTCTTCCCAAACTTATGGGGACTTCCCAGTCTCAAGAGCAATCAAACCACCTAAACTTATTGAATGGCCTGATGCTCCACACAATTCAAAATAAACATAGCACTGAGTCTCCCCAAACTTATGGGGACCTCCCAGCCTTAATGACCCAGTCAAACCCTACGCAAAAACTGCTTCCCATCCTGCCCTTCCCATATGCAATCTCTTTAAGCAATCTGCTTTCACACAGTCAACAAAAAATGAAACTGAAATTGCCCAAACATTCTTTTATTTAGTCTGGTTTAAGTCCTGAAAGTCAGACAAAAAGTCAAAGTAGGGTCACATACCATATACTCAGTCAAACATGCAATAGGCAATACAGATAGGGGCTATAGTCTGGGTTTATAGAGGAAAAAACAGTGGTTACCTCTCAATTCCCTGCCTCCAGAACTCCTCCTAAGTTTCGGCAGAGCTCCCGCAATCAGTGGGTTGACTCCCCATAGAGTCTTGTTGCGGACCTACGGGCTGCAATCCCTCCTGCCGCCTTCCTCTCAGATCAGGACTAGACTTAGAGTAAGAAAGGCAGGAATAAAAGCATTAAGACCCTCAAATTCAAGAATGGTGCACTCTGACTCGAGGGAGAGGGCCTTGTTTCCTGGATGCACTTGAGGGCCCCGCAATGGCGGCCAGAAGTCGCAGTAGGATTGCCAAACCGAAGATGAAACGCAGACGAACTGCCCCAGACGGACCTCCAGGCTACAGGAATAATCTAACCACTTCCTCAACTCATGATACCGCTTCCCCTGACCAGGCCTACTCCTTGCGGCCTGCCTGCAACTGGGTCACATGGTACGATCGGTTGAGCATTAACGAGCGGGCGGGTCTTTAACCCTGCGGCTCGCCCCTCTTTACTCAGATACAGCCGTCGCAACCCTACGACCTCAATGCACAATAATTGGTTTCCAGATATCAGCAGATTTGCTCTCGAAGTAAACTGCACCAGCACAATGGCGTCAACAACTTGGACCGCAATTTGTCAGCACAACCTCCGCCACTGCAGGAAGAGCTTAGCGCTGTCAGAAATTCCAAGGAGTCCTCTGTTTAATTACGATTATCTGAAGTTCAACCCGCCGGATTCAATAGGACAACCTCTCCGTACCGTCAACAGCATCAGATATAGCCCAGTCAGTACCGTACTAGTGGTCCTTACTCATCAAACCGCAGTCCGGTAGTTCTGCTTTGTTCTTCTTGTCCAGGTAAGCTCTCCTATCCTGCTTTAATGCCTGCTTACCACGTTCCATCTCAGTCACAACGCTCCCCATATAGCACCGTGCATAGAGGACCCTTAGCTCTTAGTACAACTTTTAAATAGCAAAACCACAATAGAGGTCAGATAGCCAAACGGTGCCCTAAAGCAGAAATGCACTTGCACTACCGATGGAGGACCGAAGCAGCGAACACGTCCACGAAGGTAGACACTCAGCAACACCACAATCGCACGAAGCCTCCCTTCTCAACTCCGCTCAGCGCCCAGATTGTAGACTCCCCGTTACTCTCCCCCACGTGAGCAGTAAACCGCTATAGCACATGCCGACATATGTAGGTCACTTGCCAAGACCAGGTTCCCTCCTTGCGGTCTCCTTCCTTCCTTCCCGGAGTCCTGCCCATACCGAATCTGGAGTCATTCACAGTTTACGGCGTCAAGTGTTCACTCTCAGGTGTGCATGACTTAGTCGTTGAGATAAGCATATGACTATTGGCAGGATCAACCAGGTAGCCGTGTAAGGGGAGCAACCTATCCCCCTCCTTCATCCGCATGCCTGGCCAAGCTCCCGGCCAGGCTCCCAGGACTCAGACGCGAAGGTGAGCACGATCGGGTACTGCTGAACGGGTGAGTTCAAATCAACTCCTTTCTCTTTCCTTCTTAATGTCCGCTGCTACCCCTGTTTCATAAACGCACCTCGCCCATATTACTACCGGATTCATTCTTGCCGCACGCTTGATATAGTGGGCCTAGATGGAGGGGGGCGTAGTTCGGCGCCGCAGCTTGACTCCTGGTTCCTCCCGCATCGCTAGCTCCAAGGTGAGTACTCTCTCTCTCTCTCTCTCTCTCTCTCTCTCTCTCTCTCTCTCTCTCTCTCTCTCTCTCTCTCTCTCTCTC
>BFEA01000147.1:1353044-1363935 GCA_003427395.1 Chara braunii | reverse complement strand
CTCTCTCTCTCTCTCTCTCTCTCTCTCTCTCTCTCTCTCTCTCTCTCTCTCACACCCACTCATACACACACGGAAACACTCTTGACTTAAACTCCGCCTCGAGTTACCCACTTTCTTTCTCTTTAACTCCTAGCTTTCATTCGTCCGCCTCGTCGCTCGTCTTGTAAGCTCTCTACTGCATCTTTGTAAGCGCCTGCCCCTGGTCGTTCGTACGACCAGGTTCACTCGAGATCATGGGGTGAACACCTCATTTTGGGAGAACATCGCGACAGGCACATGCTTTGGAGAGAGAGCTCGGACGGCCCACAGGTAAGTCGCTAACCCCCGCTGCTCACTTGCTACTATCTTTGATAGAGTGAGTAAAAACGAATGAATCTGACCCCCGAATCCGGCCAGATACATCGACGCCTGCTACCTTCACCCTCGGGCGCAGCCCCTGCTGCTCACATTGCATTTTCCATCTTCTGCTTCACCGATCCGGCCCCTCCGATTGGTTCTTGATGTCCCGGAACCCCAAAATCGGACCCAGGTTGGCCAGTTTTCATTGAGAAACGGGTGATCGAACTATCTTTCCATGGCTCCTTATCACCTCTACGTAGCTCCCCCGCACAACCTTCTCCTTCTAACTTCTCTCCTACTTATTTCCTTGTCATTCTGATTGCATCACCGGATTCGCCCTAGGCTAAAACCTCGGATTAGCCATCTCCCATACTTGATTCCGTCACGAACCGAGCGAGGTAAGTGTTTTTCCATCCGAGCTTTTCTCATTTCCGCCATATCTCGTCGCACTATTTTTTCTCCCTAACTCCTATCCTGCTAACTTTCATCTAAAACTAACATCGGATTCGGGGTCGCCATAGTCTGAAACCCCAAATTCGGTCTTTACTTCGCCCGATTCCGTTATGGAACGGGCGAGTTACGTCTTCTCCCCTCCGCCATGCTCATTTCTCTGCTCTATTTTCGAATGCACCTGGTGCAGGCCCGCGTCCAGGTTCACTCCCCCGTTTCACTCATCCTGTCACTGTCCCGCCTGTAGTTTTGCTGCCAGTGCCTCGCCTCGCAGCGCCCAACAACCATTGTGGCTCGATCCCACCTGACCGACAGTCTCAGTCATACACCCCCCTCAACAGCTCGTCCCTTTGAACGGATCTGGCGCGGAAACGCGCCCCAGTTCATTCCCTCCATCACTCCCCTTCCGACTTCCTCCGCTGCAGCCCGTCGCTCCCAGTCGCCTTGCTGCCTTAGCGCCCGTAACCGCGCTGCGCTATTTGCTCTGCTACTGCCTAATGTTGTCCAGCCGCTTCCGCTCTCCCTCGCTGAACTGCGCGCTAACCCCGTCACCGCAGAACGTGCTGGTTGAAAAAAGCAAGCAGCAGGCTGACAGTCATGTAGCCACTCTCCGGCCTTAACACCCGTCGCCCCTCTCCCTCACCTCCGAAGGTACCCGGCGCGATCGCCATCCCGGTTCATTCATTTTTCCTTGCTGCATTCGCACCCTGGTTGGCCTGTTCTCTCACCCTTCTTCCCTTCGACCCGACGACGTCAACACCCGCTGGGAGCTTTTGTGGAGCCTGCTACGAAGCGGCTTGATTAGTCTTCCCGTGGTCCGACGGTCAACTCTCGGGCACTCCGACGGGAAACAGTCGCCGGCCCATCGAAGAAGCTCGGTCCTGACGCTGCCGGCTGGCCCCTGGCCAGTATTACCCCACCTACTACGATAGGTACCACACCTGCTGGTGGTTGCGGCTCCCGCATGCCCCCTTATTGGAGGCTTGGGCGCGAGCGTGGCTGCTACGGGGTCTCGTATGAATACAGCACACCCCCGCGCGACCTCGTCGGACCTGAAACATAGGTCATAGACAGTCTGCATTACTGACCCTCTTTTTTTTTTTTCAAGCGCTATTACGTGCCCTGTTCTGAGCAGCGGTGCAGTAGAGGACTTTCGACAGCATCCGGAACACGCGAACCCATCAAACGAGGTGGGCACTCAAGGCCCTTGACTGCCATGACGGCCACTAAGCCCGGCGTAACATCCAAGTCAAAGGATGCCGGAGCATAAAAATACTTAGCAATACGTGGTAAAAATAAAATTTTATTTAGAAAATTTTAATCGGCGGGGGGGTACAACGAATGAAACAAAAAAGGGCCCGCCATTACCGCTTTGACTGTGCCGACGGCAAAACCAAAGGGGATAGCCCCGTCGGGTCCTCAACCCTCGATCGTTTCTCGCTTCTCTGATATCCTCACGTTGTCGCCGCTCAGTCTCGATCCCTGAATCTCTCTGATGAAAGTCGCGTGCCGTAACCGCTGATGCTAGGCTCAGGTCTAGGTTTGGCTCTGACGGAAGCCTAAATAAACAGATACCGCGCGATGCGCCAATCTACCGAAACGTTTTAATCCCGCACATCGACCTATCGACCGAACTGTCGACCGCCAACCTTCGCGCCCACCACGCGACTATACCGAATCATGTCGCCGTCAACGTCGTCCTTCGTATGCATGCGCAAGTCACAGGTAAATGCACCAATCAAAGAACAAAACCTTTCTAGTCTAATCAGAAAATAAAAATCTGGTTGGCGATCAACGCCGGTTTCAACAATCATCAACCAAAAAATAAAAGATCACGCCCGCCTCAAATCTGCGCGCCCACACACTCTCTACTCTTAGTCAATCGTCCAGCCAACGTAAACCACTGGTGCAGCCGCGCCTCACGCGAAATACTTTAACTTTTAACCTTATTTTTTGTCGCTTGCAAAAACCAGGGCGAATACCCTTGTAAGGGTATTCGCACCAACACCGATAGCCTAAGTTAATGAGGGCTAGCGGTACCATAGTGTGGAGAACCGGTAGAGTGGCCCGCAGGTGGCGGAGTGGCAAGAACGGTGTACTTTTCCGTTGGCCCGCAGGTGGCAGAATGGCAAAAACGAAAAATACACTGAATCGGCGTGGTGAGTATTTCACCGTCAAAAATATTTTTCATATTTTTTTAATAATTTTCCTGAATGGATCACGACCAAATCTACCGGATCCTGGAATTTCATATGTTTTGGTTTATTATTCTGAGTGTGAAAAATCGTCAAAGTTTGCGTTTTTTTTTTTTTTTTTTTTTCAGGCCGACCTCCACTCGAATTATCGTCGACCTCTGCTTCTTCTGGGCTACCAGCCTCCGATGGTCCCGGAAAGCCAATTGTTTTACGTCGGGGGGAGTGGTGGTTTAATGCGTTCTACCACATATGCTTATGCTACAACGATCGAGATATGCCCTCGGCTGGCCTACCTCTACGATTGCATGTAAAAGTCTTCACAAGTGCGTCGGTAGCTCAATATGATATGTCTGCTTAAGGATGGTAACAACTCTTTAGGAAGAGGTAAGTTGTACCTCGTGGGATTTTTGTTCTGTCGCAGGGGCCCGGGAGAGGTATCCTTGGCGTGCACAGTCGGAGTGGTATTTGTTGACGCTCCCAAGCATTCACTCTTGAGTGATACGACCGTGCGGTATGACACTTACCGCAGCATGTGAGACCGCCATGCCCGACAACGGGAATGAACCTTTTGCTAGAAAATTGAAAGATACACCAGTCTTTCTCAGCCTGCGTGTCTTTCTCCTCATACCAGTTTCCATCTCGTCTTCACTCATTGTTCATCATTTTTCTGTAGCCCACGCGCCTCTCCATGCGCCCATATCTTTCACGTGGTCGGGCCTTGTTTTCCTTCTTTGCGCACACGTTTTCGACTTTTTCCTTCTCCATAGCTCGACTTCCTCTCCATGTCGTTCGCAAGTCACTAGGGCGCTTACTATCACGTTACATTGTCTTTCTCCCTGCAGTGTTATTCCTCTTTAATGCAACTCACCTTTGTCCTATTGCATTTGTCTCAACTTTCCTCTAGTGCTTGTTTCTTTCCCACAGGCAAAGTCACATTCGTCTTCCTCCTGCACATCACACCAACCCTCTCACGCCCGCACCTGGCGTTACACTAGTTTTCTCAGCTCTATCGCTCGTTCGTTCCCGCGCATCCGGTCCCTCTTAGTAGTCGCCTATGCTACAGTGGTCGCCCTCTACTCTTGCACACACTCTCCTCCTCTCCTCTGTGGTTGCTGTCGTTGACTCTGCATTAGATCTCCTCCCCTGCGTAGGTAACCCGACCAAATCGAGATCGGGTTGTGGCTAGATTTTCCCTGACTTTTCGTGGGGATGAATCTGCCCCACGTTCTCGAATAGATCTAAAACTGACTGAAAATACAACACCCGGTTGAACACGAAAAAAAAAAAACATTGCGGAATCTTGAGAAAATCAAACATGAAAAAGAAATAAATCTAACGTCATAGAATCTAAGGAAATAAAACAAGAAAAAAAAAAAAATTCTAACAACTCACTACCCTGATCCGCCCCTGAATCCCTCAAGGACTGTAATTAAATTTAACTAATGGTATACAAGAGGGCACGTGTTCGAATCAGGGCCTCTGCAATGCCCTAAGGTTGACTCCAGGTTCCTAAAAATTAAGAAAAAGTTAGTCCAGCGGTCATCAAAATTCGATCCCTCAACCTGCGTAGTATAAAGCCTGAGTGATAACCTAATTGGTTACCTCCTTATTTCAGATAGATAAGGAGCAACCAGCTATTAATATGCCTAAAACTTTGTCCTCAGGTCTAAGCAAGGGTGGAAACTTTTTCAATGGTATCAATAAAAGGGTCAGTGTTTTCAACCCGTGCCCTATGTAAGGGATAAAATCTTGCTATTGTGTCAATGGAGGAGGCACATATTTGAGCCCCGCTATCGCCAAAACCCATAATTTTGTCGATCCAATAAAATTATGTTTGGTTGGACGATCGTCCCGAATTGTCATAACCATAAGGCGGGGGCATGTTATTTTTAACTATGTCGTTGGTTCTAGATACACCGGTGTACTATCCCTTCAATCAACATGCATGTATCGTTACCTTTATTTGGTTCCATTTATTTATTTTACCTGGCCCTTCGACCTCAGTGGTCGGGGGTATTATCACTTATTGTATCCATCCTGACGTGCGTCGCGATAATATATGTGTCAACTAGTCAAATTTACTTACTTATACACCTCGCCCACGATGGTCGAGAAATCCATCTCAAAGCGCCTTATAAAAACACATAAGTTTTTCAGTTTAAACCGACTCCAGCATGGTAGCTGACACCGCCACTTTGTCTAATGCAAAAACATAGGCAAATACCCTTATAAGGGTATTATGCCTTACAACATGAAGTAGTAGATCCAACGGTGGGACCTACTGGACAGTGTAAGGTTGGAAAGTACATCAACAATATGCAATATCCTCATCCTTGCCGGATGTGACGGAAGCTGCTAGGAAGGCCGTTGAATCTAGCCGAAGGGGAAAGTGTTATTGCCTCACTTCCCACGGAGCTCAGTTTTCGGAGCAAGGTCGAGGTTTTACGTCATTATTCTCCACATTCAGGCACTAGCGGGTGATGTGCTTGGTGTTATTGCACCCAAAGCATTCAGGCACTATCGGGGGATATGCTTTGTGTTGTTGCACCAAAAACATTCAGACACTCGCGGGTGATGTGCTTGGTATTGTTGCACCAAAAGCAGCAGTCGTACTTGTTCCTGAGCTTTGAGGCTTCTTCGTGAATCGTCATCTTCATTGTGGATGACTGCCACTAACAGAACCAATCTTGGGAGTGGTGGTAGTTAATCTTCTCGATCAAGGACATCGACATCTTGTATGGTCGTTGTGTGGTGGTGGTGGTGGTGTTGCTTGCTGGCTTATGCTGCAATTGGCGGACATCGGTATTCAACAGAACGAGATGTTGGCTAATCGACTTCGGAGCTACGAACATACTACGGTCACCAATCACCATGATCACATAGTTAATGTGTTACTCTAGCTGACGATTAGTGGAGATGGAGGAGACACTGGTACCCAGTTGAGACGTGATCGCAATGTGGGACTACTTTCCAAATGAGCTACTCGTGAGTTGAGGTGAGTGTTTTGTCATCAAGTTAGTCGTGAGGGTTGTGAACAACCTTTCTCCTATTAGTGAGCTCTATCTGCAGCATATTGCAGGTGTGCATCAATCTGAGGATTGGTTTGGTGGCGAACTCCTTGTTCTTGTCCTCGTCAGTGGGATTTACTTGCTTCTCGTAGGAATGAAAGTTTCAAGTTTAAAGTCGTTTTGCCAACTGGGCCTCGTTCTTGCAAAGCTAGTCTTGAGCTTTTCTGTGAAGATTTTGAAAATTCTTCTCAACTTCACCTGCTGCCGTTGTTGTTGTGCTGCGGCTTCAGCCTCGTGCCTCTGTTGGGATTCATCTTTCTGATAGTAGCCTTGTTGTTTGGCCTCGGTTTGTTTCATGATAGAGTGCATACGGGGCAAGAAGTCGGGCATTGTCTCATTGGGCTGCTCGCATAGCATGAGTGCAGTACATGTTGTAAAAGGCATTATGATGCTTTGACATTGCAACTAACAAGCATAGGTACAACTGCTGACAGGGCATTGTTGTTGACATGTCTGCTGACATAGCATATATATGTGACACTTATGCGGATGTATTCGCTGATGTGGCACATATCACATATTTTATTTCCTATACACGATGATAACAAGAGATGGAGAGAGGGAAATAATCATGCAAGCAAAAAAAAAATGAACGACATTTCCCCGGGATTTGACCAGGGGAAGCCTTATGAGACCTGATCACGACCGCAAATATTACCCAACGACCAAACTTTTAAAAATATAATTATTTTATTTTTAAATAAGGCAGGCAGGGGGATAATTCCAATCGAACTTTCACTAGTAAATAGTATGTGTTAGACTGCAACTACTCAAAAGAGTAGGCTGACATAGGCTTGATATGAGCTGAAGAGAAATACGGAGATGATGACAATTTGAAGCAAAAAATTGAAATGAGCGAGATTTATAAATAATTTTACTTGCATCAAAGGAAAGGGGAAAATAAATCGATTGTTGGTCAATATAATTATCAATTTGTGGATTGTGTGTTCCTTTCCAATCTGAAATTTTCAAACAGATACGAGGTGCAAAAAGTCAAACGAAAAATAACAAAACAATAAAAACGAACTTTTACTGACATTGTAATTGACTACAGGTAGGCAGGACGAGCTCAATGATAAACCTAAGATAAGGTTATGTCGCTAATTAATTATTTTTTTCTTAATCACTGTTAGTGTTTAGCATGGGTTGTGTAGGTTAATTTCGTAGTTAGGTTGTTAATTAGGGTTAACATCGTAATTAACATGTAATTAATCCTAACTACATAATTAACAATGACACTACTAACCTAATCAACATTGCTTAATTAATTAACACAATGACTAATTAACTAATTAACAAGTCCAGTTGATTCGTTTATCGATCAACTAATTAGTAGCCAACCAACGAACTAATCAATTAAACAATAATTAACCAATCAATCAATAATTAATGAATCAGTAAGTCAATAATCAATCAAGGTGATAACTTTGATGACCAAATCAGGGAATCTATTACGTTTACTCGTATACCAAACTCTCGCATGGTCGAAGACAACCAGTTGGGCGTTGCGAAAAATACAAGAACTAGTCAAGGTGAAAGATAACAATATAACGCAATAGAAAACTTATATAAACAGATATAGTTGAATGACTGAGACAGACTACAACTCACTTTACACCATCAGTAGGAGAGAGGGCATGGCGCTGAAGACATAAAAATAATATACACAAATAAAGAGGAGGGAGAAGAGACCAGTGAGGAGGATATATGGAGATGTCGCTAACTCAAATGTTGTTTATGAAGTCCCCAAAAATATTCCCCTAAATGACTTTGTCCAAATATCAGGCTTAATCCAATGTTACCAAGTCTCACTCTCAAAATCTTTCTCTCGCTCTCATAGAAGAAGAAGAAGAAATAGAAGAAGGTGAAGAAAAATCAGAGGGAGAAAGAAGGAAGAGAAGTGTTGGAGTCAGGGTACTGACCAACATAAAGGTGTCTCCTTGGAATTGTGATGCAGATGGAAGAGGCTTGAAGACAAGCAAGAACTCTAGCGTAAGGTAAGTCAGCAGGTATGTCACCCATAGCTTGACCTCCGCCCTCGACCTCCTACTCTCTGCTGAAGCAGCGTTGCTCAACAGCGTGACAACTTCAACCTTTAACTTTGACCGTATAGAATGAGGTTTGCTCAACTATACATAATGTTGGGCCAACTGTGCTAAGCCAGAGGAGAAGTCTGACACCCAAAGTGCATCCAGGGACTGGTGCCCATAACTCCTACAATCCAAAAACTAAAAAAAAACAGGTTTGGCACCCAACGCTAAAGAAATATGTATAACACCCAAAATGTGTCTACAAACTCACGCCCAGATGTTCTACAGTTCGAAAACGAAAAGGCAAGTCTAGCGTCAAAACAAGATGGCTAACATTCAATGCTTAAATGCTAAAGAACCAAGTCTGGTGTCTAGATTGAATCCGGTCGAAGCAGGGGCCACATGACCTGTATAGGTTCTACCTTGCATGCAGATATTCGAATTAACGAAATGTCGCTATATCAGGTTGGAAACATGGATGACCAGAAAAACAATGAGGCACCCCAAAGGAAGCAAATAAACCCTTAGGCCCCTTCTTAACACCCTAACTTATTGTTGGGCGCAAGCCTAAAGGGGTCGTGTGGTGAATACCACACCCCCCTCTCTTTAAAAGGACCGAGCCTACCGACGAGGGCAAAGTTGTCGGTCAAGCGAGAGACTGAATCCGTGTGGGAAGGGAAGTTTGTTGATACGAAGCATCGACAACTTGTCATCCACGTAGATGAGCGAGGTAGAAGCTTGCAAATCTGATATGAAATAAAACGCATGTCATCGTTGTAGCATTATTTTAATGTGACTTCGTAGTGTGTAAGCTTGTTGTCATAGTGACAGTGTGCGATGACCTACTCCACCTCTTGGTGACCATCCATTGAAGGAGGGTCCTCCGAGCGTCTACCCAGAAAGTCGTCGCTCTTGGTTGGTGTAGGTAACCAGCATCGAGGCGTGAAAGACCAGGTGAACAATTAGGTGAGGTGGGATGTCAATTAATGACGGACGAGTCATCTGACTGATCACCTGTTGCGGATTTAACGAGCCAAGACCCAAACCAATTTGGGAAGAGTTTGCAGAAAAACTCAAGCTCGAGTGCGAACTCATCGGAGGAGATCCAAACAAGGTATTTTGCCGCTACATGCAGGTCGAAGCGTTTTGCATAGTCACATTGGTTTTAGCCAGCAACTCACATAATTTCTAAATGGAAGCAGGTATCTGGAACTTCAATATCGGTTGCTCGTATGAAAAAGTGTTATGCAAAGATGTGCCCTTTCTTACCAACGTGATGAAGCTCGAATCGAGTTGTGCGGATCGTCGGATGCGATAAAGTGTTGTAGGCGAATTGATGTCAATAATGTGGTCAACCCAATTCTTTTGATCCCGTCGGATGAGCATGTGTAACATCATTTGCACCGTTTGATGTGCGCACTTTGTTTGCTCGCCAGTTAGAGCATGCCGAGCAGAGTTCGGTTTCATTTCAGTTCCGGATTCCTTCATGAGGGAAATTTAAAAGGCGGAAATAAATTGAGTGTCACGGTCTTCAATGATGTCCTCTAGAACTCCATGGCCGCATATCCAACCAACGTGTAAGAGTCGTGCAAGTTTTTCAGTTGTCGCATAATACTTGCATGGGAGGATTCAAACATACTGGCCCAATCCTTCAACCATCGTTAAAATATCGTTGTCGAGCGCATCGATCCGGCACCTCACGTGGTAGTGCGGGACCCTCTCGGCCTCCTCACGCAGGAGTTGGACCAACCTCGTCACGAACACATCAATGAAACTTCCTTAGGCCGCTCCGGCCGAGTGCACCAGCCATATCTCTCGCGAGCCCCTACGACAGGATAGGGCCTATGGGAGGCACAACTTACCTCCACCTTCGGGAACTGTCACCTCCCTTCGGTGGGCGTATCCCCGCCGAGCTACCAGTCCACAGTATGAAAGCTAATCAGTTGCAATCGCAGAGGTGGACCAGCCGAGGGCGTTTCTCGTTCGCTGTAGCATAGGGGGTACGCGTTGTAATACGCCTATCGGACCCGCACGCGAACCGACGTCTTGGCGGGCTGAAGTCCCAAGTGAGGCTCGTCGTCGGTCGACTAGGACGCATCCCACACACCACGCGCACACCACTCTAACAAACACAAAAATAAAACACACCCACGCACACACATCAAACAACGCGACAACACTCCTAGTCCCTTCAGTAACCAACCCATAACTTTCCAATGCGGAAATCGGATAAGCATCGCGCGCGAACCTTGATATAAAACCGCGCGGACGCAGGGCTAACTCATATCGACTCGCAATGCAAGCGTATGCAGGCAGTCGCAATGATGGCGTGCTATGTAGTGCCCATAATCAAGCGGTCCCTCGTGGATCCAAGTACCGCTTATGACACTCAAGTGTCAGACTCGAAGTGAGACCCTCACGACATTGCACGGTTGAAGGAATAGTCGTCCAGCCGCTGCGAGACCTCCGGCCTTTGGTCTGAGCGTCTCGGTAGGCAAGGCAAATAGGCTCTGCACGGGGGCAGATTCCTTCCATGTAGAGTCTAGGGTTTGGGATGTCCTGAACAAGGACCTTGAATCCCGACCCAGGATCAACGTCCGACTATAAAACCCTTAAAAAGCAAAGGATAAAAGGGGATCTCCCTTTTCTCTCAAACCATAATCTGGCTAACCCTTGTGCACGACCACAGTAACCCGCACGCATACCCAAGGCACATATAAGTATATATATATATATATATATATATATATATATATATATATATATATATATATATATATATATATATATATATACAAGGCTTATTTAT
>BFEA01000147.1:1246589-1265741 GCA_003427395.1 Chara braunii | reverse complement strand
GAACAAAGATGTGTGTGAAAACACAGTTATGAGGGTGTCCCCAACTTGGGGGCAATGATCACCAGTGTCTCTTGATATACATGGACGTCTTGAGAAATTTGCCAGATTACCTCTCTCTCTCTTCTGCATGCCCCTCTCTCTCCGTGTATGCATCTCTGTGAATGCATACCTGTTACCCCCGGCCCCCCTCCCGCTCTTTCTTGCTGAAGGCACATATGTGCATTTCAAAGAGAGAGAGAGAGAGAGAGAGAGAGAGAGAGAGAGAGAGAGTAGCAGCCACTTCAGGAGCTCTGTGATTATGAAGTGGGCTTCGCCTCTAGAGAGAGAGTAGCAGCCACTTCAGGAGCTCTGTGATTATGAAGTGGGCTTCACCTCTAGAGAGAGAGCAGCAGCCATTTCAGGAGCCCTGTGATTATGAAGTGGGCGTCACCTCTCTCTCTTTCTGTGTGTGTGTGTGTGTGTGTGTGTGTGTGTGTCAGGTCTGATGCAGTGATGATGAGGGTGGAGGTATTCTCTGATAGGAAGCTTTTCATAAACGTTGATAAGGACACTTGTGTCGCTCAACGGACAAGGAACACTTATGTCGCTCAGTGGACCTGACACACACAGAGAGAGAGAGAGAGAGAGAGAGAGAGAGAGAGAGAGAGAGAGATGAAGCCCACTTCATAATCACAGAGCTCGTGAAGTGGCTTCTACCCCGCTTGTGAAGTGGCTTCTACCCCGCTCGTGAAGTGGCTTTTACCCCACAGAGAGAGAGAGAGAGAGAGGTGAAGCCCACTTCATAATTACAGAGCTCGTGAAGTGGCTTCTACCCCTCTCAAGGACACTCGCTCAGTGCACTAACTACCTCTTTTTCAAGGACTGATATGGTGATGATAACGGTGCACAGCACTCCTTGCCTTCTCCCCTCGCCGTCTCCTCTTCCTTTTTTTTTCACAGGCTCGTGGGGAGCAACACCTGCCGGGGAACGGGTCAAGTGTCCCTGAAAGAGGCTGTTAAAATCCATTTAGCTTCTGCCTAAGTGCCTGCCAGCATTGACTACCCTGAAACCAGGGGATTGACCCAGCAGGAAAGTGAGTACTCACGACTCACCCTGCTGTCAGGCATCTGCAGAAACCAGGGGATTGACTGAGCAGGAAAATGAGTACCCTGCCGTCACACATCCGCCTATCAGCATTGCTTACCCCAAAGGAAAGAGGAAACGGGAGTCTCTTCAGCGCTGCAGCTGGGCACCTGAACCTCTTGGCCCCCAAGACCCCGTCCTCCTTTTCAGATGCAGCCATTTCGTCAAGCAATCCTATCAGCTGGTTGCCATCACTCTGCACCATACCACTGGAGATCCACCAATGAAAGAGTATGAGGCGGAAATGGATCAGGGCTCCCGTTTTGCTTTCTGCATGCTTCAAATCTTCTGCTAAAATTCTCTTGCAAATAAGACTTTGCTGCGAACTTGAGTCTTTAGGAGGCTACCGGGCCTGATGATCCCGGACCAACAGTTTGATTGGAATATATTGTCTTCAGCCACCCTGCATTGCTCACGCGTGTGTATGGTAGTGTTTCTGGATGCACAAGACTCTCTGGCACGAGCTAACCATCTTGTTCATCCAATACACACACCTCAAAAACACACATGCACGCACACAAGCACCCCGCCGCCCCCCGCCCAAACACACAAACACACACACCAGCACCTACACACCAGCACCTACAAGCGCCCCCATCCCCCATCCACCACGATCACACACACACACACACATAGAGACCCATGCATGCTGCACAAACCTCCCCCCCCCCTCCCTCTCATGCGACCTCTTCCTCCCCATCGTGCTGCCGTGTTTCAAGCTGTTACCAACCTCTTCCTGCCCCTCGTGCTGCCATGTAGCCATGACCGGGCTCCTCCTCCCCCTCCCCCCCCCCCCTCCTCCCCCTTGCACGGACCACCGCCTCCTCATACGCACAAACACCGATGTACGCACCTACACCCCCCGCCACCTTTCTGCAACCTCAACCACACGCACACACACATATACACACACTGGGTTTTCTTTGAGTAACAGCTTCCTGGATAGCATTCTCTGTGACTCGCCATTGGGAGTCCGACAAGACTTTCCTCCAGACTCGTTCTTCTCTCCGCAGTTGTGTTTCTTCTGAGCAGTTCGTGTTTGACGAACACATGACAACATCTACACAAGCATGCATCATCTTGCTACGCTCAGAATATAATATATATGTTCTCGTTTGATGACAAATGCTATCAAGTCCAAAAACTTTTGATCTTGAATTCGTGATAACAAGGTGCCGCTTATACACTGAGCTTCATGATGCCAGAAGTCGTTTTGATATACGCTACAAAATAATCTGTTGCGTGCTTTATCAACTTGCTCAATTGCCCTTCACTAACCTCTGGAATTGCTAACTCTCCATTCTGCTTTCAACCATCAGAATTTAGGACCTGCACAAAGAGTTACAAAAGAATGGTTTACTCACTAAGCAACTCTTCTTCAACAACGGCGTTTCGCGCTGGACAAAGCGACCGACATTGTAAGAGGCCGCTTTATCTTCAAAATAGTCCAAAAAGTGGTCTGTAGACTTTTCCATCTGGTGTGGGTGAGTGATAGTCTGCTTTGACTTTTGTCAGTCAAGGGCAGTGGTTGCTGCGCACCTCAGGGTATCAGTTGTTGGGCACCCGTTGATGCTGAACCAGAACCATGGTTAAGGTGGATTATCACTACAGTGTAATCAGTTAGCGGATTCTGCAGACTCAACGAAACAGTTTGTTGTCCTCTTCTCCCTCTCTGCCTACGGTTTACCGGGCATCTCTGTTTGATGATATATATAAAACTCCGGGAAAACAGTTTGTCACAGCCCATTGTTTGTTGTCCTCTTCTCCCTCTCTGCCTACCAACGAGACAGTTTGTTGTCCTCTTCTCCCTCTCTGCCTACGGTTTACCGGGCATCTCTGTTTGATGATACATATAAAAATCCAGAAAAACAGTTTATCACAGCCCATTGTTTGTTGTCCTCTTCTCCCTCTCTGCCTATGGTTTACCGGGCATCTCTGTTTGACAATATATACCAGGCCACGTAGATATATATATATATATATATATATATATTCCCGTCTGCTGATTCACTTAGTTAGGTACTACGAGCCCTCTGTCCCATTCGACCTGAATGGTTCACTGGTTCCACCAAATGCTCTCATCCCGAAATGGGATTCCAACTGTCAGGTTGGACGAGAACGCAGATTGCGCTATATATATATATATATATATATATATATATGTATGACATAACGATGAACTAAGAGCGCAAGATGAGGAGCAGACTGAAAGCTGAATGGAGAGTTTGCAATTCCAGAACATATAGCGCGAGAAAAGTAGAACACCTCAAAGATGAGGAGCAGACTGAAAGCAGAATGGAGAGTTAGCAATTCCAGAGGTTAGTGAAGGGCAATCGAGCAAGTTCATAAAGCACGCAATAGATTATTTTGTAGACACAAGAGTTGCTTAGTGAGTAAACCATTCTTTTGTAAGTCTCCTTAATATATTGCTACAAGACCATCAAGAGTCCATCAAGAGTGCTTCGCGCTTTTCCAGGGCCCAGGTGACCAGACCAGGCTTACTCTTGATAGTCTCATAGCGATATATATTAAGAATTTTGGATCTGCAAGAAGAGGTATTAGATCCGCACATCTGCCAGAGAGTTTGCGTTCTCTCCATGGATCTTTATCCCACGAAACGAAGAAACGTCATGGATCTTATCCCACAAAACAAACCTGCAGTTTACCTGACAGCTCTGTTTGACAATATATATGTCAATATATTGTTCAGCACGCCTGGTGTGTTATCCCCTTCTCGTTATCCCCTTCTCCCTCTCTGCCTACAGTTTACCTGGCAGTTCTGTTTGACAATATATATGTCGATATGGATTCTGCCTCTGCACCTTCTCAGCATCCTGAACAACAAGCAATCAACACCCCTATTGGGGGTTCATTCAACCACAATTAAAACAATTAACATCGGGTTTCAACCTCGTACCACTAATGCTGGGTGAGATGGGGAGTCCCAATGCGATGCGTAGGCCCACTCCTGGAGGGACCCTTGAGAGGGCTTACGCAGGGGTTATGAATTAAACTGTTGTTGGGTGCATGTTGGGTGCAACATCCACTTTGTTAGTGGATTCTGACCGTATGGGAGTTGATTACCCATCTATTGATATTGATTGGGGGACAGGTGACTAAACAACAACTTACAACGTTAAAGCCTATAGGTGATACCGGCGAGATCCAACTGGTTTGTTTGATGTACCTATTGGAAGTCAGAGGACCCATAGTACCTGCCTAACCCGAAAGGGACCTAGTAATAGGAAAGCACTGACAATCTCATCAGTAATCGGCGAGGGGTCTATGCATCTGCACAACGAGATTTCATTCTACGACATAGAGACAACTCCCACCTAGGGGGAATTTAATATTGGATCTTTGGACTTCATACCACAATCTTCTAATATAGTGGACAGCTTCTCTAAAATGAGGACCAGGTTCTCGACCAGGTACGTCCTACGCTGCTAACAAGCAGTTCGGCTTGCAGAAACTGACCCATAAATGCACATGACATGTGCGAAACCTTGGAAAAGGGAGTGCAAATGTGTCGACTTGGCTCGCATTGATGCAACCCCTGACATGAAGACTCGGTTATAGCATGCATCCAGTCGTATCTTGTGAAAAAAAAAAAAAAAAAAAAAGAGGAATAGAAAGAAGAACAAGACCACCTATCCTTTGGTACCTCAGTTAGAATAAAATGACAAACAGATAAAAGAGAAACAGAAAGAACGACAATACAACTTACCCTTTGGTATGTCGGTTCGAATAGGAATGATACGGAGAACGAAAAAACGAAAACAAAAAGTCAAAGACAAAATGTTTCATTCAAGAAGAAGAAGCAGACGGTGGTCATCCATGATGAAACTCGTTCCACTCCCCTACATTCCACCACCGTAACTCCAAAGTAACTCCACAGTAACTGCACGGAAGCTCCACTCCACTACTGCCGGAAGCTACAGTATCTGTGAAATGAATTAATACGAAGAAACAGAGGTTACACAACTCCCTTCTCCCCTCTCTCTACATCCTCAACCTTGAAAAATTAAAACTTAGAACATCGATTTAACTTTCCCATAGCTTTCCTGTATAGCTCAGAGCCTCAAAATTAGACCACCCTTGGGTTCTCTACACCCCCCGCCTCTTGTCGCACCCGACTGTCGCATACCGTGCTCATTACTCAGGGCCTTTTCAATCAAAGCACGCCCTGCCTTCTCTTCAAGTTCCACAACCCACGAGAGCTTCAGAATCTACAGCATGCATGGGCACAAGGCTGATTCTGTAGTTGCGGCCTCGTCTGCAATCACTGTCATGTGCTTCCCGGTGCTGTCCTGTGGAGACTGACCCTCTAATTCAGGGCGATGAAATGCTGAGAGCCTCTTTCATGCTTTGACGAAATTTCTGTTGCGCCGAGCCTCGTGTACACTTTGACGAAATCTCTTTTGCTCTTGCAATTTCAATGTGCTGTGGGAGTTGGACAAAGCCCAGAGGAACAAGACAAAGTTCTCTCCAGAGAGAGAGAGAGAGAGAGAGAGAGAGAGAGAGAGAGAGAGAGAAGAGTGAAACTGGAACTTCAAACAGCAAAGCCCAGAGGAACAAGACAAAGTTCTCTCCCTAGAGAGAGAGAGAGAGAGAGAGAGAGAGAGAGAGAGAGAGAGAGAGCTAGGAAGGAAGATTAGCAAGAAAGGAGAAATCTAGAACGAAGAAATGAAAGAACAGAAAAAGAGAGAGTGCATATCTTAATGAAGTACTGATGACGAGTATCTTCAACTATACTGATTTTGAAACAGAGGTCGAAAACAAACGAATGAAAAATCAGTACTGATTTTAAAAAAATTTATGAGATCTGCACGTGGTGAAAGAACACAAAGAACACAAAAAGAGAAAAAAGAACGCAAAAAGAGAAAAACGAACGGGAAAAGAGAGAAAAACGAACGGAAAAAGAGAGAAAAAAGAACGGAAAAAGAGATAATGTGTATGACAGTGTATCTTCATTAAGCCAGACCACAATCCTGGCGAAACGTTCATTGAAACATATGAATGAATTGGCTTTGCAATCTACGCACTACATGGGAGAGACAAGAAAGCACACACTGATGATGAGGGTAGCATCCTCCACCAGTCAATTGGCTTTGCAATCTATGCACTATATGAGAGACACTAGAAAGCGCACACTGATGATGAGGGCAGCATACTTCACCAGTCACTAACGGGCAATAAAGCGGAAGTTCAATCGATAATAAAGAGAAACTTCAACGAACAAGAAAGCGGGCAGGTCCAGTTGAAGAAGTTTGACGAACAGAAAAACAGAAAGAAGGGCTCCGCAAGCCCCTTCTCCAAAGTCGATGTATCCTCCTCCTTAGTCTCTCGCATCGATGACGCCCCCATTGGAGAGCTGGAAGGTGTGTGAATGTGTCAAGGACAAGGTACCAAGCACAAAGAGCTCAAGGAAAGGAAGGAAAAGGCAAAAAATATTAAAAAAAGGCAAAAACTTGGCAAAAAGATAAAACGGGAAAAAAAGGGGATTAAACAAAAAAGAGTGACTCACTTGAATGCCTAAAATGCAATAATCAACAACACCAATACAGCGTCACAGGCACTGCATACAAACATGCACTGACTATTTGGCACAACTTGAGGGTGCTAGACTTCTATTCTTTTTAAAAGGCCGAAGGATTTCAATAAAAATGCCAGTATTGAATCTAATTCATAGTTTAAGTGTTATGCATTTATGTAATATTGAAGGCTCTTCCAAGACTAGAGAGAGAGAGAGAGAGAGAGATGGAGATTAAAAAGAGAAAAACGTGGAGCCATGGAACCGTGGTACATGCAAAAATCATTTAAATCAGGCACATGAATATTGCAATGAAAAGTTGAAAACACAATAGCGTGCTACGCTACCAGAGTGGCCCAGGACCACTTGCCCGGCCGGGCCAAAAGAATAAAAATAAAAATAAATAGATTTGGATCATTTGGTAAAGAATTTCGATGTAACCCTCAGGCAAAAGTTGTTCAGTTTATTTTTCTGCATAACTTTTTTTTTTTTTTNNNNTGTGTGTGTGTGTGTGTGTGTGTGTTGACTGGGTCCTTCTTTGGTCCTTGCACGGCCAGGCCGCCGGGTCAAGATAGTGCCATTGTGTGTGTGTGTGTGTGTGTGTGTTGACTGGGTCCTTCTTTGGTCCTTGCACGGCCAGGCCGCCGGGTCAAGATAGTGCCATTTATAGGTTGTTTGTGCATGTGTTTCTGTGTACATCCGATGACTTCACTGATATCAGAAGAGGTATTCCATCGTGATGCTAAAGCTCAGCTGAACAGTCGGGCATGACACGACGGCAGGGTGAACTGCCCTTTTTTTTTTCCTGCCCTTTTTTTTTTTCACTTATTTTTACAAGGTTCCTATTACAATAGGTGGCTTGTTGGCCTTCCTCGACCAGGATGACCAGCAGGACTGGAGCCCTTAAGACAGCACATCATATTGAGGCTTTACTCTCGCGGAGTACACAATGTGCAAACCAAATAACTGGCGGAATGAGATGAAAAAAATGAAAAAAAAATGGATTCCCCAGGATCGCACTTCTGCCTCGTCCCCTCAGGCCAGAAAATAGATCCACCCTCGACAGACCCCATCAAGGCCTAAGGGCAGACGCAGGAGTGAAATCGACAAAATTGAAAATTCATAGTGGTAGGTCTTTCGGGACATCCGTTAAAATTGAAAGTACAGAGAAAGAGAAGATTAGCATGGCCCCTGCGCAAGGATGACACGCATACATCGAGAAATGGTCCAAATATAAAAAAAAATAAAAAAAAATTCATAGCGGTAGAAGAGTGATATGCATCGGTCAAGGTACAAGCCGTGACTCAGGTGATACACCTCTTCTCGCTGGCTGCAGATGTGAAAGTTAACTGGGGGTCCAAAAGACAAGGTTGCTGGCTGCCACAGGACCCCCATAGCAAAAACGAAAGTAAAGCCTAGTACCTACCAATGGAACAACAAAAAAAAACATCCTTGTGCGAGGTCGACCAGCCTGCATACAAGTCCAACTAAGTGCACTAACTTGTACCCTCAGCGCTTTAGCAACCTTCTTCGTGCCACAGGTCGAGCAAGCCTTCGACCTACCTAGCTGTTTGACTGTGGAGTGAGGCCGCCCATTGCCTTCTGCAGCTGACTGTTACTCTGTGTATGTCGCTGCCTCTGTACAGATGCATCATGGCTGCAGTGGTGACAGTGCTCGCCTCTTGCGGTTGATGGTGGTACCGGTTCGAACCCGTGTGCTGACACGGAAGGATCCGAGGCAATATAAGTGCTGCAAGACGTTTCAACGGAGTTTGTACTTACTATTTCGATTGCAGGTGTTATCATATTCATGAGAAAAAGTGCTGCAAGACGTTTCAACGGAGTTTGTACTTACTATTTCGATTGCAGGTGTTATCATATTCATGAGAAAAAAGATACACATTACAGAAATCATATGCAGTTCAGCATTAACCACTGCAGTGTGTGATGTTCTAAAAATAGAACAGCAGAGGGCACAGGAGGTTTCCAGCAGCAGTTGGCATATCAAATCAGGACTCCTGAGTTGGCTGCCGCACAACAGTGTGGCGCTCAGAGTGAGGCTCAAGCTTGGTTCCACTTCGGTCCCGTATTCCAGCTCAAGAAGTCCCAGTTCCAGGTTGGTTCAATGGCTGCCAGGTTGGTTCCAGGTTGGTTCGAATTTGGTTCCACGGGGCACAGGAGGTTTCCAGCAGCAGTCGGCATATCAAATCAGGACTCCTGAGTTGGCTGCCGCACAACAGTGTGGTGCTCAGTGTGAGGCTCAAGCTTGGTTCCACTTCGGTCCCATATTCCAGCTCAAGGAGTCCTGGTTCCAAGTTGGTTCAATGGCTTCCAGGTTGGTTCCAGGTTGGTTCGAATTTGGTTCCATGGCTGCCAGATCGGTTGCAGTATCATTCCAGTTTGGTTCCAGTTTGGTTCCATGACTGCTCTGTTGGTTCCAGTTTGGTTCCAGTTTGGTTCCATGACTGCCCTGTTGGTTCCAGTTTGGTTCCATGACTGCCCTGTTGGTTCCAGTTTGGTTCCATGGCTGCCATTTGGTCCAATGTTTCACTTCAGGACTGACGCTTGAGCATTGGCTGAACTAATGGAAAAGGCTGATTGGCGTGAAAGGGAGGGCATTTTTGAATCTGCTCTTTTCAGTATCAGGGTCACTTTATTTTAATTTTTCTTTTCTTTGGGTGACAGGCCGTTTCTGCTCTACCCTTGGGCATCCTTTGGCCGCCACGGATTTACCGTAAGAAGGCGGTGCAGTAAAGGCTTGGTACCAGCAGTCCTCGGTACAGATGGGAAAGGATTGGACCTGGATGGATATTAGTCGGTCTCGGGCCTAGGTTCCGAGCTGCGGTTTTGTAAGACTCGGAGCGCTCTCGTCTGGGTCCTATTGGCGGTCGAACTAGGTAAAGAAGAGTGACTTGGGAGTGTGATCTCCTCTTGGCCTGAGCAGCAGGACAGAAAGGTCGAGCGCCGGTGTAGTTGGCATCGACAACATCGGGTGGTTTTGCTGTGAGATGTGAAGTCCGTGACGCCCGATCGTATTGTATGTTTGTATCGGGTTGGCTCCAGACACACCCCAGTTCCATGTGCCAGTGTGACACAAGCTTGGTTGCAGTTCGGTTATGCAGGACCAACAACTCGTCCATGATGCTTTTCTCGTGACAGACCACCACTGTCGTGTAGTGGAACTCCGCTTTTTTTTTTTTTTGTTAATAAATAAAAGTACACTCCTTGTTTAAAATAGTTAAAAATACTATGAACATAACTTATGCATGATATGAACAGTAATGATAATCCTGAGGAGCTATAGACTGTGAAGCACACTTCATGTGGGCAAGAAGAAGCACAGAATGTGACCCATGACCCATTGTCGGGCGTGAAAGACAACGTGCAAGGCTGCAAGCAGATAACTCGAGCAATCATCCACCTGACCGATCACTTCAACATCGCTCTTCTGCCTCGTCCACTCATTCGCTTTGCTGAGGGCACACACTCACACTACTGTGTTCACCTGAACACAACCTACGGTCATTATTTCTGTATCTAGACTCACAGTCGTCCCAATACAATTATAGTGGACAAAACCCATATTACCCATGTGTCGAAAGGAGTACCTTTCCTTGTCCACAACATCTTTCGAGTATGCGGTGGCAACTTTACGGCTCGAAGACCAGACGCTTCGCGTCTGAATCCCACAAAGGCGCGAAAGCGCGTAAGAATTTGACTGTATTTGCGGATACCGCTAAATACACGGAGCATAAGTTTTCTTTCCTTCTTTGCTCGATTATATAATCAATCGTTTATCTTACTTTGTGTTCTACCCTCGGTAAGAGTTTGAACTTCACAAGACCGCCCATACAATACATACGTAAAAGAAAGCCTCCGCATCGATCAATCCAGAAAATTAGGAAAATTGAAAGTAGACGCAAAGTGAGTGGCGTGCCGCTTTCTTTCTTTCTTTCTTTCTTTCCGTCTCATTAATGAAACAAGTGAGATGCGTTGCGTAAAGTCTCTGAGGATCCCAAACAGCTCGTTGTATTCAGGTGAGCACACTACCGTCTTCACCCAAAATTAACGCCCACGCGTTATATTCAACTCACCTTAAAAAAAAAAAAGAGTAGTTTCTAGAAAGTTTAGTACTTTGTACTCGTATTTTTTTTTAATTGAATGCCCCTTCCAATATAACGCCCAGGCGATATATTCGAATAGAACGTTGAGGCGTTGTATTCGAATGAGCTGGGCATTGTATTCAAATGTGCTGGGCGTTGTGTTCGAATGTGCCATGGGCAGAATGCCTTGTAGAGGGAGTATACCTGGGTTTTACTAAAGGGGGGGAACGGGGGTATACATGGGTATTAAAGGCGGTTGAAAGAGGTTCAAGGGGTATGTTTTGGTTTGATTTTTTGTTTGCTTTTGTTTGCTTTTGTTTGCTCCAGTCTCCCACTTCGTGGCTGCGTCCATCTCGCTGCGGACTACTGCTAGGAATTGTAGATTTTTTTGTGGTTGTTTATCTCGCTTTAACCAGTTTCCCAAAATTTATATTAATTTATATTATTTTATATTAATTTATGAAGTGACTGTCAGTCAGAAGTTGGTCGCATAACTTGCATTGCAATTCTAGACAACCTTTTTCTTTAGTAAAATTTTACTGATTTTTTTTTATTTTATTTTTTTTAATAATTCAGGGCCCCTGCGAAGTTACCACCAATTTGACCAAATACAACCCCCGGGCATTATTTTCGGGTGAAGATGGTAGAACACTCCTGAGGGAGGAAGGTATATGACTCCAAAGCTGTGCACCCCCTGGATACCCCCCCAGGGGTTCGCCAGGCCGAGCCTTTTTTGAAGTTTTTTCGCAGCTTCCTTGTATGCAGACGGAAGTTTCGGAGGAAGGATCCTGAAGGTGGTGGTTGGTTTACAGTTACTCACAGCTGGGTTCGATTCTACGACATCGAAAGGATATTGCTTCGCTCTCAGGAAGGTCGGGGCTGTCATAAATTTTACAAATTCGCTGTTCTCCCCGTCCCTTCTTCATCATCAACCGGATTGTGGAGGCATGCGCGAGAACGTGGCCACCAGCCGGCTTCTTCGGGTCTCCCATGCACATCCCACCAGGATCCGCAATGACTGCAACGATTAAAAAATTAAACCATGTACCATAAACATGCAGGGTCATCAAAATTGGAACGACACGGAGAAGATTACACTTGGTCCTGCACCACATTCAGCCAGGAGGGCCGGGTGGGCCAAAAAAAAAAAAAAAAAAAAAAAAAAAAAAAAAAAGACTACGGTCAGTGCAGTCAGATTGCCACTGTCAGTTGAAACTTCAAACACACCACATTTTTTGTTGTGTTGTGAATGGTCAACCATGAGTATCTCAAGATTCTCAACCAACACACACACACAAAAAAAATAAAAATAAAAATAAAAAATAAAAAAATTCTCAACCAACACGGAACTCCATGCATAAACGCGACGTCACTCGTAATAGGTGGGAGAAAGCACCATAGCCAAGAAGTAGTCAAGGTCTTCAACTTAGATAAACATTTAGTACATCGAAGGTCGATCGACAAAACCACGCAGCTATGTCGCTGCGGATCCAGCTCAGCACATTCGACCTTCCTCTGGCAGCTTCCCGACACGTGTTTCTGACCGATGCCACAGACAATCGGTCATCACATTCACAAATCAACACAGATTGCCACTGGCTGTTACAAATACCAACAGTCGACATTTCACCTGAACATGCCAGGATTTTTTTTTTTTTTTTTTTTTTTTGTGAACGGAGGCAGCTGACAAGAAAAGTGGTACGGACGCAGACGACAAGAACAGCCAAGGATACCTTTTTTTTTTTTTCCTTAAACGGAGGCAGCTGACAAGAAAAGTGTTACGGACGCAAACGACAAGAACAGCCAAGGATACCTTTAAAAAAATAAAATAAAAACGGAGGCGGCTGACAAGAAAAGTGGTACTGCCAAGGATACCTTATTTGGTATTGAAAAGGTAATTTAAGGCCAGGGACCTCACAATTCAACGACGAGCCAAGTCCCACTAGCAGCGTAGAGTTTCCTTAATGCCTGAATCTGGACGTGTTTGCAGAGGTGTGCAGAAAAAATAGCATCGAGTTCCCTCAACCCCCCATCTGCAGAAACACATCCAGATTCGGGCGTTGAGAAAACTCAACGCTGCTATGTGGGACTTGGCCCCTGGAGTGCTGAGAGCAATACTCAGCTTAGCTTGAACATAAAAAAGTTAAAAACCTTTCTAAAGCCCTCTCTCTCAAAAAAAAAAAAAAAAAAAAAAAAAAAAAACCCTCTCTATTCAACTCCTGACTGGTAGACCTGGGCTCACCGGAAAGACGTGACTTTTGTCAAAATTTGGCAGCCTGGAAGGTTGAAGAGGATGTGTCTGCTACATAGTAATGGGGCTGCTGCCCCCTGTAGCGCAGTCACAAACATGCTCTTGTTTTCTGAAGCCGAAGCTGGGTCATGGGCCCGGTATAGCTAAAATATTTAAATATGTACTATGTATAATATATCAATGGGACGCTGGACCTGCTTTCCAGCAGGCGATGCTCCCCTGGGCCACCAAGTCAATAGACTGTATCAACCTCTGTGTGATCTTTCTTCTCTTTCCCACCTCCCATCTTCTTTCCAAGTGTGTGGAGTCGCCACATGATGATTCACTGATCACTGGCCAATAAGGTCTGAGTCGTCGTTAACGCACTTTATGCTCGTTTATCGAGTAACTTCCGAATCCCAATACAATTATCGCAAGGGAGGGCTGCTCATATATCACACAACAGACTTGAAAAATGGACAAAAAGTTAAAACCAGCAAAAACTTCAAAAAGGCAATAGGAAGAACAGAAAAAGACTGATTAGCACCGCCCCTGCGCTGGGATGAGAGAAACGGTTCAAATTTATAGTATTTATACCCATCCAGAAATATCTGTGATCATGATATGTGAGTGAGCTGTGACGGACAAAGCAAATAGCCATCTGTATGTCGGTTAAAACTTAAAAGCAAACAAACAAACAAATAGAACGAGACGGAGAACCAAAAGTGACACTGTGCACGTGTGCGCACACACCGTGACACACGCTTGCGTGCACACAGCTCAAATCATTCAGGCTGGTAAACGGAACAGAAAAAGAGAGAGAGAGAGAGAGAGAGAGAGAGAGAGAGAACAGAAGCAGACGAGGTGCAGGAGAAGGCAAAGAATGATAACAATGGAAAAAGTAATCACAATTTGATGCGACACTGTACCTTGATTTGTTATGTACACTGCCACGTTGAACTCCTCTGCAATTTTTGTCAGCTTTGACAACATTCCGGCCAGCTTTTGCTGCACACACATAGGAATTAGAAAACCAGTAAAAGTGCATGCCGCACGGACACATCGACAAGAATTTAGTATTTACTATTTAGTATTTACACTACCCAGAGAATATAGCCAATAGGTGTCGGTGCGGCATGCACTGGGTAAAAGTAAAAGTGCCGACTAGACTATTCAATTTGAGCCTTTTTTTTTGTTTTTACTATTGAGCCGTACGCTATCAAAGGAGGAACAGTGAGAATACAATCCAGTTACTAACCACTTAAGCTACTGACTTAAAAGTTAAAACCACAACGACCTCTGGGTCTCTCGTTCCGAAAACGGATTTTCTGCTGCATCCCCCAAATTAAAAAGAATCAGACAACAGTCAAAGGGTGCGTTTTCTTCCATTTTCCGGCTGGTGCTGCCAGCCATTATGGTCTGGTAGCTGCCGGGGTAGCACTGTTCATGCGAAGCTTGCGGCAGTAGACAAATGCATCAGCCTCCGTTGGCGGCGAAAGGTAGTAGTTGCATAGGATAGGATGGAGTTCATAATTCCGTGCAAACTGTGATAATATTTTATTATTTTGTAAATTCATAATACTTCATGCGGCGGCCACCGAGTTGTGGTGAACACCGCCAGTGCACGGATCCAGCCAACTTGACAATCACGATTGACTCCGAAAAAATCGGAGGCTGACGGCAACCGGACCAAAATGGCTGGCGGCAGCAAGCAGCCAAAACTGTAACAAAAGCGCCGTGTTGGCGTTCCAACAAAGCATGGCGCCAGCGGCGCACTTTTTTTCTTTCTGGCTGCCACACTTTTTTTTCTGTAACTGTATTTGGTGCAGTTTTCCGGCCACATGGAGATGTGATAACTCAGTGCTCTAATCCCACCTTCAAAACTAGAATCAAATTCAAATAATATGAAAACATGCACCTTGTGGCATCCACGGTCAATTTGAGTGTTTTTTTTGAAACCCTCAACAATGCTCTCTCTCTCTCTCTCTCTTCCCGGCCGCTCTATCTTACCGTTTCCACACACACACAGATAGCGCGTTTCATCTGGATTTACCAAGAGGAACATTGTGTTCAGATTTCCTTAGGGCACATCTGAGATGATCTGACCGCTAACCAGAACCAGCAGAGTGCCTGTCAGTTTGGCGTGGACTCTCTCAGATGGAACTGGTACTGGTACTGAGACTAGAACCAAGAAACCGACTCGAGTCCCAGCCTGGTACTAGTCTCGGAACCAATACACTCGTTCTGGTGCCGTGGTTCCAGTCCCGAAACCACGATACTGATACTGGTCCCTCTGACATCAGCCTACTCTCTTCACCGGAATAGCACGCCCAGCCATTATCGCTGTATCAATGGACTGGAAGTTGTCCAAATACAGCCATAATAACTGGGCATTATATTTCGGTGAAGACAGTAGTACCAAGGAGATATATTACTAAAGAGAGTATCTTGTACCTTGGGACTGGTACAGAAACTTGGGCCCGTTCTGCACACGCAGGCTCAAAATTAATGAAATCGGCGAACACACAAATGGTAATTGGGCTTCTAGTGGACTTCTAGGGGACAGTCATCATCCTGCAATTTCTACACGTGCACTAGGAAAACCCCAAACCTGTACATGGACAACATTTGGCTTTCCGGGACGTAACGCGGCAGCAATGGGGATCTTAGGCAGGTAAGAGGGGCCAGTTGGATTGGTCACTGGTGTGGTTGTCCCAAAGAGACTGAATTGTCCTTTTCCCAAGAGGCTAGGTTGTCACTGGATCGTCCCAAAGAGACTGAATTGTCCTTTTCCCAAAGAGGCTAGTTTGTCCTCTTCCCAAACGAAACTTCACCGAATGAGGCTAGGTTGTCACTGGATCGCTGGATCAGGCTATGGACCTCGCTCTACCGCTCTGCATATTTGATGTGAAAAGGCAAAGGACGGCAAGCGCATCTTTCCACTTTTTAACCGATTATACACTTGCCATTTGGCACATTTGGCGAGCGGCGAAGCAACGACCTATAACTCTGCAAACAATGATTCCTGGGCAACCAACCTACCTTCTTCCCCCGAATACAACATATGGTCATTATAGCTGTATTTAGACTGAAAGATACCCCAAATACAGCTATAATGATCGTCCATTGTATTCGGGGGGAGAAAGTAGCTCTCTCTTCGCCATTGATATAAATAAAATCGACGGCCAAAAACTGCTCAAAAAATAACTCGTCTCAGTGAAACCATGCCCAATACTCTATGAATCTGTATTCCTTCATTTCATGCATGTGAATTTTAGCAACAACTTTACTAGAGCATATTTAAGGGCCTCGCTGCACTACACAACATGCGCTATTGTATCTGCACACGATGCGGGAGCTGGTACATTTGCAATTTTGCACTGATCCAACGTTTTGAATGTATGACGCTCACTGTCAGGTCCAGATGCATTTAGAATGTCGAGTAGTGGAGTGGAGGCCCAACAAGCTTATGAATTGCATTCTTCGTCTGACATGGCTGTGTCCATAACAGCTTCCACCTCTTTTTCGTTTACTTCAAAAAAACAAAAAACAGAAACCAAGGTCATCGTCACACAGCAGGGCAGAGGTCCGACTAGCAAGGAGGATTGAATTCTACACCCGAAACTGGACGTGTTTGTTCCCCCAGGGGTTGCCAGGGGCAGAAAATCGGAATTACACTGCTTTTTTTCTGCATCTCTGCATAAAACACATCCAGATGCAGGAACTTTATCCAATCCTCCTTGCCAGTGGCACCTCGCCAGGCTCGCCCAGTAGTTGTTGCACCTGACGCTCAGCGAGCTCTCCTCCTCTTTCTGAAACCAAGTCACACTTTAGGAAATATACTTGATTCCTGACCATCGATCTCTGCAAATCTAGGGGCAGAAATGAAGGATATGGCCCCACCATATGGGTAGGTGCCAGCCTGCCAGGTGATTCCTGGGGTCCCTGAAAATGCACTCAGAATAACGATCTTTGACTTCATGATCTGTCATTTCATAAGACAAGCTGTTTCCATGAATGCAACATGCAAGTTGAGGGGGGAGGGGGGAGGAGGGAGGAAGGGGGGGGGAAGGAAAAAAAACAAAGAAAAAAAAGAAAGGATATTTCTTGGGAGAAGAAAAAAAAAAAGAAAAAAAAGAGGATATTTCTTGGGAGAAAAAAAAAAAAGAAAAAAAAGAAAGGATATTTCTTGGTTTCATTTGACAAGGACTCGATACGTGGTGCTGGCGTCGAAACTACCTTCTTCACCCGAATACAACGTACGGTCACTATAGCTGTATTTGGCGTATCTTTCGGTCTAAATACAGCAATAATGAACGTACGTTGTATTTGGGTGAAGAAGGTAGGACGTTGTTGGAAGAAAATTTTGTTAGTATGATTATAATGATATAATCAGCAACTGATAAAAAAGAGAGGAAGAAAGGAAGAAAGAAAGAAAGAAAGAAAGAAAGAAATCAGCTACCGAATTACGCTCGTGTACCAGGCGTCACGTGTGACATGTGAATTTAGTCAGTTTTCAAACTTGTTCATTCATTGGTCTTCGCTCCGCTGCACAACACTAGACATGCATGTGGAGAAGACCAGATACATTTGAAATTTTGAACTGATCCAACATTTCAAAACGAATCGGACCAGTTTTAGGCTTCAGGTGCAGGCCCATTCTCTCATTCATTCACTGTTATGGCTGTGTCCATAACTTCTTTTTTCACCCTTTATTTAAATTTCAAAAAAAAAAAAGAGAAACCATAGTCATCATCATCGCACAGTAATTGCCCCACCTGACGCTCTGCGAGCTCTCCTCTTCCTGTAAAGTCCACTCGGAATAAAGCAGTTATGGAGTCGACGATCTGTCATTTCATATAAGACAAAAGGACAGGTAAAGACAAAACATAAGAAGAGGGGGGGGGGGGGGACCGACTTTTTTTTTTTTTTTTTTTTCCCCGACAATTTTGTTGAATCTACACAATTGAACGCTTTACGTAACAGGGGGAAAAAAAAAAAACAAAAAAAAACACCGACAATTCAGTTGACTTGACATAATTGCACACTTCACATAACAAGCTCGCAGCACCTCACACAAACATATAAATATTATAAAATTGAAAATTGTCCTTCGGGACAGTGTCACCCATGAAAATTGGAATGATACAGAGAAGATTAGCATGAACCGTGAAAAAAAAATAAAATAAAAAAATAAAATAAAAATAAAAAAATTGATACAAGACTAAATATTACAAATCCCTTTCTAGATTCAGATAGATACTATATACACGTGCCACATGGCTTTAGGGCACGCTCACACTGTGGTAGCAAATCCGTATAATCTAAAATAATAGTACGGCCTGATTCGGGGAAATATTCCAAAATAGTGTGGGAAATATTCCAAAATAGTGTGGCGCCGGTCACACACTGTCCCCAAATTACCCATTTCCCGGTCAGGGCAGCTCACCCGGTGTGGAGTTTGGGAGGAAGCCAGTCACACGTGGCACATCTTTCCCCCCCCACGGGCCCCACCCAATTTTTTGTATTTTTTGTTTTCCCCCCCCCTACTTTTCCCCCAATTGCTATCACACCAATATCTTCATTATGATATAAGAATTTTCTATCATTTTTGAAAGTTAATTAAAAAAAGAATTAAGGAATTTGCAGTAACCTCCCGAGGTTGCCGCAAATCCCCTTATCCCAAATTCCAAACCCCTTTAGTGCTGCGGCGTTTGAAATTTGTGGTACTAAAGGGGTGTGACGGCCCCACAGGCTTCTGACAAGAGGGGGTTTACGAATGCGTAGTTTGTACAAATGGGAACTGGGTGTGACTGCCCCTCGACACTATTTTTTGGGGATTATGTGGATTTGGTACTGCAGTGTGACTATTTTTGGGGGATTTTGGGGATTTTGGGGATTTTTGGGATTTTTGGGATTTTGGGGATTATGTGGATTTGCACCACAGTGTGAGCGTGCCCTTAGGTCATACTCGCACTCGGACTTTTTTAACTTATTTACGGGCGTAATTGTGTCTCATATACATCAAGATTCAGCCATAAATGTGGTCAGGTGTGTATAAGCTAGACGGCCTCGCTCCACTACATACTACATAGCATACTGACTGTATCTGGACCTGTTAGACGTCCGATACATTCGAAATGTTCGATCGGTTCAAAATTCA